>JADBJO010002588.1:295000-297500 GCA_016801955.1 Conus betulinus | reverse complement strand
TATAATTAAAACAATAAACTCGGCAACAGTCTAAATGAAAAAAAAAAAAAAAAACAATTTCAGGAGATGGGAGAAAGAGATAGTCTGAAAGCAGAAAAAGAGTGCCCCCTGTGAAAGTATTAACTCCTTTCACTAGGAGAATAATATGGAGATTGTCGAAGTCTGTTGGGAACATTGAATCATCTAAATCGCCTTGTTTGGAACACTCCCTTTATCTTGTTTCTTGTTTTGAACACTGAATCGTTTTACATTTTCTCCCTCGTGTCGAAGTCTGTCCATGAAAGGGACTGATGGGCAGAAATCGGCTAATTGTGTTGGTCTTCCTTTTTGATCTGGTGGAGATGTACCCCTATAATCCTGTTGTATTCTCACTACTAAGGGCATAACAAAAAGAAAAAAGAAAAAAGAAAATTCAGGCGGCCACACCGCCCTTCCCCCTACTAAACAACCATCGACGGGCAAAAAAAGGCAAAAACAGAAGAATGTACTGTACTACAATCCCTACACCAGTCGCCGACAGACCAGATTCTTGCCATTGTTGACCAAAGACAGAAGGATGGGTGCTATTCTAACACTAATGTTCCTTCTCTGTATGTCTGTCCTGTCTGTCTATCCGTCTGTCTGCCCCTCTCTCTCTCTTTCTCTCTTCTCTCTCTCTCTCTATCTCTCTGTCTCCTCTGTCTCTGTCTCTCTGTCTACTCTCTCTCTCTCTCTCTCTGTCCTTCTGTCTCTCTCTGTCTCTCGCTCTCTCTCTCTCTCTCTCTCTCTCTCTCTCTCTCTCTCTCTCCATCTATCTATCTCTCTTCATTTTACCTGGCGATTCGGAAGTAGTAACCGCTGAAACTGTTCTGGCACAGCACTTTTATGGCACTGGGGTGACAGTGAGGAGCTATAACCAAAGAGGAAATGGACCCCCTCCAATGGCCCTTAGTGTGCCGTATAAAATCTTACCCGTGATGCCAAGGGTTCCTGGTTGTGGAAATATGTGTGGGAGGGGGGTGAGGAGAGGTGGAGAGGAGGGGAAGAGGAGGGAGGGCAGGGGAGTGTTTGTGGGGTTATAGGGAAGGGTTAGGGGGGAGAGAGAGTATGTGAGGTCCGGGGGTAGGGGGAGAGAGTGGTAGAGCAGAAGCTACAGAATCTGTCATGAGAGAGAGAGAGAGAGAGAGGAGAGAGAGGAGAGAGAGAGAGAGAGAGAGAGAGAGAGAGAGAGAGAGAGAGAGACGTCATGCAAATTGTTGGCAGATCTTGAAAGAGATCTTAATGATGATTGTGTTTCACTTTCACCCAAACCCCGTCACTAGTTTTTACACACACACACACACACCACACACACACACACACACACACACACACACACACACACACACACACACGCACGCACGCACGCACACACACACACCACGCACGCACGCACACACACCACGCACGCACGCACGCACGCACGCACGCACGCGCACACACACACACACAACACACACACACACACACACACACACACACACACACACACACACACACACACACACACAGGGCCTACCTTACTACATTGAACATTTCCCACCTTGTGTGTCTCAATCACGTTACCCAAATCCTCGGAACAAACTGAACCGAACAGACTACAGAGTGTGTCTACTCCCCTATGCCCTGCCCCTCCTCCTCCTCCTCCTCTTCCCCTTCTACCCCTCTTCTCCTCACCGTCGTTCTCTGCCCACCCCCAACCCTACCCTCACACCACCACCACCACCCCACATCCCCTTCCTTCTACGCCCGAAAAAAGAAGTGTCAGTGTCTTACCTGTTCGGATGTTGACGCGGTCAAGTTTCAACTCATTAACAAAGAACAGATCGAGTACTGGTTAGCTCAGACCTTCGAAGGAACCAAAGCCGGATCGATTTTTTTTTCCCTTCCCTGCTGTGTATTGGATACCTTGGATGTTTGGGCACCAGTTGTATCGGTAGTGGGTTTTGTAACGAGTTCGGAAGTAACAGGCTTAGAACTACGACAGTCGAGTGGGGGGCGGGGGGGGGGGGGGGGGGGGGGGGGGGGGGATAGTGTGTTTATCTGTAATTAACCAGCGGCACGGTTCGGGTTCAATCTATATACTCAAACCCAACAGACGATAGCGACTGTACAAATATGGAGACGGTAGGCAGCCTGTTGATTAGGAACTTTTATCTTTTGCATTAGCTGAGAATAGCTCACTTTCCTTTATTGAAAAAGATGCGGGAAGACAAGACAAACAATACAGAAACTGATATGTACAGAAGACTGTCAAACAATGGAAGTTAAGAGAAGGAATAGGCCTAACATGTAAGAGAAAAGACCCGTTAGATTTCGAAAAGAACAGGCTTAACACACTTAAGAGAAAAGACTGTTGAGAGAAAGAATAGGCCTAGCACTTAAGAGAAAAGACTGTTAAGAGAAACAATAGGCCTGACACTTAAGAGAAACGACCTTTAAGAGAAAGAATAGGCCTAACACACAGAGAAAAGACTGTTAA
>JADBJO010002588.1:270000-277500 GCA_016801955.1 Conus betulinus | reverse complement strand
ACCCACCCACCTCACCCTTTTCTTTCTTTCTGTATTCATTTCCTTGTTTCCTTCCCCCCCCCCCCCCCCCCCCTCTCTCTCTCTTCTTTCTTCTACATATTGATTTTCATTTCCCTCTGTCTCTGAGGGTTTTGGTTGTTGTTGTATTGTCGCTTTGTTTTTGTTCTTCTTCTTCTTTTCTTCTTCTTCTTCTTCTTCTTCTTCTTCTTCTTCTGCGTACGCAGGCTGATACTCCTGCAGACACTCCCAGCATAGACAGGCAAGGATTAATCCCATCTACCCAACAAAGGGAGTGGAGTTTTGTGTGTTTGACCCTTTTTTTGGTTTGTTGTTGTTGTTGTTTTTTGTTGTTTTTTTTTTTTTTGTTTTATCCCGCCATTAAGGCAGCCGTACTCTATCTTCGGAGAAGGTGCATGCTATGTGTAACGTGTCATCCATACCAACAGCCAAACTGGCCTTCTCTTCCGAAAGTTGGTGATGGAATTTTACGTGTGTGCAAGATGTTATGCGTGCGTTCACACACGGGAACCTCGGTTTATATTCTCATTTGAAGGACTGCATGGGAAATGGAATCAGAACTAATGTTAAACTCCTGGGGGAAAAACTCCCTGTACAGAGACGACCCGGCGAAGATTCGAACCCGCAACCCTTAGATTACGAGTCCGGCGCTCTACCAACTGAGCTATTTCGGCCCCCGCTTTGATTTTAATTTACATTATCATCCTTTTTTTTTTTTTTTTTTCTTTTTTTTTTTTTTTATTTCTTTCAGTCTCAATTTCGGTTTTTTATTTCTTTATTTTTTTTTTTGTTTTATTTCTTTCGGTCTCAATTTCGGTTTTTTTATTTTATTGTTTTAGAGGTCATTCGTTTCCCCACCCCCACCCCACCATTCGCCCGCTCCCCTCCTCTTTATGTCAGTCATTCCTCCCTTTGCTCCTTTTCAATCATTATCATTTTTCTCTCATCTCTCTTCTTTTATTTTTCAATGTCTATCATCATTCCATTTTTTTCTTTTCTCTCTGCCCTTCAGCTCCATCCTCATGGTTTTTCAGGTTCCTGATTGACCAGAACCCCAACTCACACAGCTCTGTGTGTGTGTGTGTGTGTGTGTGTGTGTGTGTGTGTGTGTGTGTGTGTGTGTGTGTGTGTGTGTGTGTGTGTGTGTGTGAGCGTGTGTGTGTGTGCGTGTGTGTGTGTGTGTGTGTGTGTGTGTGTGTGTGTGTGTGTGTGTGTGTGTGTGTGTGAGCGTGTGTGTGTGCGTGTGTGTGTGTGTGTGTGTGTGTGTGTGTGTGTGTGTGTGTGTGTGTGTGTGACAAGAATATAAGGAAATAGAGAGACGAACAGACAGACAGGCAGACACACAGACAAATAAACATTCAGACAGAGACTGACGGACACAGAGACGGACAGAAAAATGTGCACAGACAGGTAGATGACTCGCCAACATTAAAACGGATTGAAATAGAATATTTTAAAAATGTCTTTACGTCCGAAACTGGAGACACATTTCTAATCATTTCTGCGGGAAGGAAACATCTTATCTGTTCACAATAACATATGACGTGTTCCACTGCCAGGTTTGCACTACTATTCAACTGGTTTCTTTGCAATTTTTTTTTTAGATGAAGAATTTTATCACAACCTGAAAGCTAAACCTTAATAACCTTACTAGGATCTGGTACATTTAAGAAAAAGGATTTACATGCGTCTGGATGGTTGAAAAAGCCGCCGCTGTCTTTCTGTACATTGCTGCGTATTTCCATCAACAACGTTTGACATCATTTGTTGCTACCTCTTTCGCAAGATGATCAGCATATTCATGATGAGTGATTCCACAACGCTAGGGGGGTCCAGCAAAAATCGATGTTCGATCCTTTCATTTCAAAGCAATGAATTTCATGTCTTATCTACATTTTTTTTTAAAATACGTAATACCAGATTCAGGAAGTACTGATGAAACAAATAGCAAAACTGTGTTATAGTCCATACCACATAAAAACGTTCTGCAAATTTGACAGTAACCAAATAAAAAAAAGGGGTGGGGGGAGGGGGGCATGACAATTGCGACGAAGTCTACCCTGAAAATAGACAAACCTCTACCAAGATGATGACAATATCTGAATCGTTAATGACGAAATAATAAAACCAGGAACCTGCACTGTGATCCTTTTGAACACATACATCCGTGTAAATCTGAAGATGACTGGCATATGTTTGTGCTAAATTCTTTTTCGACTGACGTAACTAATATGTTTAAATGTTCAACCTTCGCTTAAACACAATGACGAAATCTACGCGAGATCCTGCTCATTTCCACAATGGCGAGGGCTGTAATGGTGTGGCTGGATCTGGCAAACGAATCTGGATCTGTTCCACACAAGATGAATCAACCGGCCATCGAGGTGCATCCTATCCCAAAGAATATCAGAGAAACGCTAAGAAAACATTTCCAAAGCTTCTTAATGAGATTATTCACAAAAGAGAGCACACCAGACGGGGTCACTCTAGAATCTGGCATAGCAATGAGTTGTGCAGTTTCTTTAGAACTGTTTGTGTTGGCAATGGGGAGGGGGGGGGGAATCTTAAAAGCTGTCATGAGCGATACAAGTTCAGCAGACCTCAGAAATAAATACCAAATCTCCTTTTTCAAAGCCCCGTGATGGATGACACGGCAGCCCTGTCCACCAAGGAAGACGAGACACAGCAAAATACTGAAGCAGTTAGACAAGACAGTCGCTTCATCCAGGATGAATTTCAAACCAGAGCAATCATGAAGCCTTTCCCTGTGGAAGGGGAGAAAGGACCTGTGACTGTCATGTTCACCGTTGCCAGCTAAGCCATTCCAGCTGTAACAGAAAACCCAGTGAAGAGCCGTGGAGGTAAGTGTGATGACCCTCTGAAAGACACAGAGTGGAAAGGAAACCAAGCAAATAGCAAAAGAAAGCCTGAAAATAATGGGCTAAAACTGGATCACCGGAGACTGGCAGCAGACAATGGACAGCTGGAGAGGCTAAGGATGTGGCAAAGGAAATAACAAGGAAATAACAGGACATGCACAAACCAAGAGTCAGGGCTTTGGGTGAACAGAAATGAATTGATGGACACAGACAAAATGAAGAACCAAAATGAGACGTGGTAATAGAGGAGTCTAAGAAAGAAAAATCTGTCAAGAAATCCAGTCCACCAAGGCCAACAAGGACAGTGAAACACCAGGGAAACGCACTCCAAAGAAAGCTCAGCTGGAATGATTATATGGCTTATAACGCCTCTAAGAATCGGCTTCATCCTCAGATCTGTACATTACCTCCTTCCCTTGAATTCAGACCTGGTCAAATGGAGGGAAATCATAGGACCCTACGCGCCCACTCTATCACGGCAAAACAGTGGAACATGTCTTGAACTCATGTGCAAAGCAGCGCTAACTCCGGGAAGGTACACATGGAGGCACAACCCAATGTTTAAGGAGATTGCACATGCGATGAGCACGGCCAAATGGAACACTACGCCACCAGAAGCGTGGTGGTGGTGGTGGTTTTATTTTACGTCTTTTCATCCGGCAGATGATATTAGACGAAAAAAAAAAAACTTCCACTTAAGTCATTTCAACACATACATCTGCATACACTTATGAAAAAGAAAACAGCATATCAGTTAAGGACCCTCGTAATAGTCTAGCTACATCAGCACTGGCTAAAGTGGCGGCAAACTCAATTATGCGTGAGTCAGACAGAACTTGACTCTCGTTTTCATATTTGTCAAGATTGATACCTTTCGCCTTATACATTTTAGTTAAAAAACTGGACAATCTAATAGAAGGTGATGCACAGAAATGAATTTTCCACAGACACACACAACTTCAGGAGAAAATTTGGTCTTCCATGTGTTCAGCCTTAATTTTGTGATAATCTTAGCCGGCGGCGTGAGCAGCTAGGCAGTGTGTAGCATTTTTCACAGAAAAAGGTTTTGTAAACGTAGTGTTCCAGGTTGAATAGTAGTATTTCACACTTGGAAGGATGTAATGGCAAATTTAGCACACATTCTGAACAGTTTTGTGCACCAAGTTTAGCTAGATTATCTGCTATTTCATTCCCTCTGAGACCACAATGTGAAGGAATCCAACAGAAGTCTACGATTATACCCTGAGACATATTACAGTGTATCAGGTACCTTATTTCATATAGTAAATCTTTTCTGGCCTCAATTCCAAGTTTGCAGTGATTGCAAAACAGACTTGGAATTAACACAAAACAGCACACTAAAAAAGGATATTGGAGAGTACTATATACACACAAAATAAAGCCATCAGTATAGCATACAGTTCTGCAGTGAATATTGAAAATCCCTTCCAAGACGGAAATGTTTTTGTGTATTCAGACAGACTTGGAATAACGAAACCAGAACCGCTATCAGCTGTGTCCATAACTGAACCATCAGTATAGATTTTAAGGTGATTAGGATAAGAATTTTTTTTCTAGGTGTTCTTCACACATCGTTCACTAGAATGTTAATATTTTCTTTTTTCTTTGAGACTGTATACTCATAATCAAAATTTCCACTCAAGTGTTCCCAAGGAGGCATCATTGGAACTGTGGGGAACTCTGGAATCGATGTTAAATCTACATTACACTTAGACATAAGTTCAGCGGTATAATTCATTATTGGCTGCTAAATATATGAGATGTCCTTGGCTCTACATGGAAAATCTTTATTCGAATTTTGTAATATCATCAGTAACTGAATTTTTTTTACTGACAGGCTTCGAATCACATATTTGGCTACTTCTAGACATCTTTGCTCCGATAAAGGTAAGATATTCGCCGCTTTGTAGCTCTTATGTGTATTTGTGTGTACAGGAACTCCTAAACCTAATTTAATAGCTTTACTGTCAATACTTTGTAACTTTTTTAAAAGATACTTTGGCACTGAAAAGTAAACTTCTTGTCCATACTTTAACTTGGAGCGGACAAGAGTGCCAAAGAAAGATGCAAAAGGGTTTTAGTATTTTGACCCCTAAGGTTGGAAATTAACAATTTTAAGAAAATTTAGTCTAGTTCTAGCTTTAGATAACAATTTTTCTATATGCATTTTCCAGCTAGTTTTGAAGTGAAAAGGACTCCCCCAAAATTGACTGATTTCTGATATTGCAACAAAGTGCCATCTATATTCAAGGATGGGAGTACAGGCGGATTTTCTCCATTGTTAAAAAAAACAACATTAAACAGGTTTTTTTCACCCGATAATTCAAAGCCCATTTTCTCTTATATATGCCGATAAATTGTCCAGTTCATATTGATATGACTTCTGCACATGATTAATTGACCTCTTTGTATGTTTTTTAAAACTAGTATGCATCCATATTGCATCCATGTCATCAGCCTACTGAACTAAATGGATTTTTTGGACAGCCACCACAGGCTCCAACAACGACATTCTACATGTCGGGAGGTCACAGATCATGGTCTTGAACAGCTGTGATATCAAGAATGAAGGTTTACTGGCTAGGGTGTATGACTGTGAATGCACAGCAGGGCTTCCGAAATGGAAAAACTATTCACAGAACATCTGGAAAGATTAGTTAAGATCACGATAGTTCTCCACTCAGGGGCCCGAATAGCTCAGTTGGTAGAGTGCCCGACTCGTAATCCAAGGGTTACGGGTTCGAATCTCCTCCGTTGGGCTTTTTTCGGTACAGGGGAGAGTTAACATTAGTTCTGACTCCATTTCCCACACAGTCCTTCGAATGAGACTATAGACCGAGGTTCCGTGTGTGAACACACGCATAACATCTTGCACACACGTAAAATCCCGTCACCAACTTTCGGAAGAGAAGGCCAGTTTGGCCGTTGGTATGGATGACACTTTACACATAGCATGCACCCTGCGTGAGAAATTGAAAGAATGAAGGAAGATAGGAAATCGAGTGAACGATATTGAACGATATTGACTGGATGACACGGGAAACGACTGAATGAAGCGCCAGCTGGCAGCTCTTCAGTCGGCACTACCCAGGTAGGCAGCCCGTTGTGTAAACAAGTGTGGATTGTAAAGCGCTTAGAGCTTGGTCTCCAGCCGAGAATAGGCGCTATATAATTCATTATTATTATTATTATTATTTATTATTATCAAAAATTATTCTGATCGAACCTACTGTGCCGTTCGAAAGCGGAATTGTGCAAGCTAACATCTACAATGCTGACAAGTATGCCAGTCTGGCCGGCCAGCTTGAGAGGAACCTGGCCTCCAGGCCAAAATCCTCACTTTAGTGGTTTGATCAAAGAGATGTGTGGGGTCATCAGCATGTGAACCCATGAAATAGCTTAGAATCTCTTATATAAGACGAAGGTCAGAACCTTGAAGGCAATGCCATATGCAGCTGGAAAGGGTTCCACCTGGATCTGATGGAGGAGGAACAAAAGTGAACTTCATAAGACTTGAATTTTCCCAACTTAGAACAGGTGTCCGAAAGCTGTGTGGGTAAGATACCCATCTAAGAAAAAAGACACGCCTTGGGTCAGAGTTCGGGGTTACGGCAAAGGTCAAGTAATAACAACGCAGTTTGAATAGATGAAAATCGCCCTGGCTGTGTGATATCATCAATTTTTTTTTTTTTTTTTTTTTTTTTTTTTTTTTTGAACAGGACGGTTTTATCCTGGAAATGGGGTCAGTAAACTAGTTCAATGTCAAATGTCAGCAAGGATAGCAGAATTCTTCATGGCTTGTGAAGTTCTTGTGTTTCGACATCTTTGGTAGAGTACAAGGATTTGCGAGTGAAAAGTCTTGCAGACGACAGAATACTGAGGGTCATGTGGATCGCGTGGTAATATAAAAGAAGCAGGCATGCCTCCGAGTCAGGCACAGTAAGAGTCAAAGGCTGGACTGTGCGATGAATAAGTTTGGGTGGTGCCTGATCTTCTGACAAAAGCCAGGTGCCACGTTGAGAGCAATAGAGAAGCAAGAGGGCCTAATCTGTAACCGTGGATTCGGACCTTGCCACAGCCGCCCACCCAGAAGTTGCGGAATCGAATCCTGGCAGTTTTAGGGAAACAATCTGGCAGCAGAAGGGCATCAGGGAGTCACGAGCGGGATGTGGCCCAGTCCCCCTAGAGTGTGAGGAGATCAAGGCGGGAACACGTTACTGAGTGGAGTTTTCTTCTCTGCGATCTGGTTAGGGCGAAAGGCTGATGGATCTAGAGGGAGACACACATTTAGGGGCATGAGAGGGGATAAAAAGCAAAGGAAGAAGAGATTAGAGGACTAGACAGGGACGGGGAGAGTGTTGTGAGAAGAGAAGGTTCTTATCTAGTGGGCCAGGGAGGGGTAAAACACCGCTATCTAGTTCGGCTACCCATAATGATGGTTCAAACACCTCTGCTGAAACGCGGCTCTGGCAATGACAGAAACGCAGACTTTAGGAAGGGGAGGGGGGGGGGGGGGGAATGATACATCTCCGATATCTCGGGAGAGAAACTTGTACGTGAAGACTATCAATGTCCGTGTGTC
>JADBJO010002588.1:250000-257500 GCA_016801955.1 Conus betulinus | reverse complement strand
CTCTCTCTCTCTCTCTCTCTCTCTCTCTCTCTCTCTCTCAAAGATATCTTCGGTAATGACATAAAATAAAAAAGTATCAAAGTGTCAAAGTGTCAAAAGTGCGTGTGTGTGTGTGTGTGTGTGTGTGTGTGTGTGTGTGTGTGTGTGTGCGCGTGCGTGTGTGTGTGTGTGTGTGTGTGTGCGTGTATGCGTGCGTGCGTGCGTGTGTGTGTGTGTGTGTGTGTGTGTGTGTGTGTGTGTGTGTGTGTGTGTGTGTGTGTGTGTGTGTGTGTTTGCATGTGCGCGCGTTGTGTGTGTGTGTGTGTGTGTGTGTGTGTGTGTGTGTGTTGTGTGTGTGTGTGTGTGTGTGTGTGTGTGTGTGTGTGTGTGTGTGTGTCTGTCTGTCTGTCTGTCTGTCTGTCTGTCTGTGTCTGTGTGAACTTTAATATTGCTGTTGTTCAAGCCGTCACAAGATGGAAAAAACAATTATACATAAATCTTCAGCATGACGGAGAAACTTTAACAGTAACATTGTTTACCATCTATACCCCATATATTGAACAAGTAAAAAGCTATCGGGTCTGCATCTCATGTGACGGTTACGAAACACAGTTTCAGGATTAATTAACATTATGCCACAGTTCGTGAGTCCTCGAGAAGGAACATGGGTCCACAGATCCGATTTACACAACAACAACAACAACAACAACAATTTTTTTTTTTTTTTTTTTTTTTTTTTTTTAATGAATAAGAAAAAGCAGTAAATAGCTGTGTGAAGTCATGGCCAAGAACATCGTTTTGTTCCAAATTGTTGAAACGATGAAAGATAGTTTGGGAATATAAGTACTGTCAGAACAGTGGTTTCTGTGTATTGCATTGACTCATTAATTCTAAGTACATCTTTTTTATGTATTTACATATTTATTTATTTATTTGACAGTTTTCGTTTTCTTATTCAGGTCTGTAGCAAGGGAAGGAACTACATGGCAACAGGTTTTGTTGTTATAATAATTATTGCCCCTTTCACCTAGCTTCTGCTATTTTCGTCGAGTGCCCACCATTAGTTTGTTACCTGGGGTTCAAATTTAATATATTGCAATTCTCTGACATTGTCTGTTCTCTCTTTGCGAGTCATTACTTCTCTTTTTCTTCAGAAAAACTATTGTCGTAAATATTTATCATTCCACTCGTTAGATTGTTTACAATATGGCGGACTATGTGTAACATGCGGTGACAGGTCTTGATAAGATCGAAATCTGTGCGACGCGCAGCAAACTTTTCAGGTATATAGATTTGTAAAGTAATGAATTGACTCACAAGTATTTATCGTAATTTGTGGAGACTGGTATTAGTGATAGCGAGTAATGGTACAGAATGCACTGACATCTTGAGTGGATTTAAGATAAGAGAGTGTATATCTTCTCCATTGGAACGCGTAGTGTAACTACCGCAAATCGAGGAGTATATGGGTTACTAGTGATGTTTTGCATAACAGTGATCAGGTATCGAGTTTGATCCCTTACATTATTAACAACACGCCAGACATTGTTGAATGCTTTATAGAACTCGCACCAGAGAGTCCAAGTGTTCTTGACAATACGAAACTGCAGGGCTGTTATCATTAAGTATGTATTATATTGGTCAAAGGACAGGCAAATGTAGTGTCAAAAAAGGCAAGAGAGTTCAGTTTATACGTGTAAGAATAAAATAATCCCATTTATATACTTAACATGGATGGATGCAATCTAGAATCCAATGAAGACAAAAACGATTTAAGAGTTTTGGTTGACATAATCACCTTACTGACCAGCATATCAAGTTTACAGTTTTACAGAATTTCTGTGATTATATCTCATCATAAGATCTATATTCAGTTCAAAACTAGTACAATAGCACCACTTTTAGAGTACAGCTGCACGGTTTGATCTCCAGTTTTGAAGAAGTATGTAACAGTACAGTGCAAACATGATTTGCCAGGCATATCATGAGATTGAGGCACTTAAGTTTTGAAGAAGGGCTGAAACTGCTTGAATTACCAAGTTTAATGATTGAGTGTGATATGACAGATGTGTTTACAATTTTACATGGCTACTACAATGCCCAAACTTCAAGTAATTTATTTTCTCTAAAAAAAAAAAATCATATAGCTGAGGTTCGTTATTAAATGAAATAAACCTTTTTATTCAACTGAACTTTTTGCATACTTTTTGATTAAGAGGATTATCAATGTTTGGAAGTTCTTTTAACCTTACACTGTTGTAAAGCTGCAGTTTCAAAAATAAATTTTATAAACAAAAGGAAGAATTTTGTTTTCAAACAAATTTTAACATTACATAATTAGTGAAGTTAGACACCTGTTCTTTCTCTGAAGCAGTGCTCCATCCTGTACTGGATTTACTTTTTTTCCAGTATGGCCATGGAAACAGACATACAGATAAAGAAACAAAGAAATAAACAAAAACTATGTAGTCATGTTTACAAGAACATGAGCAAAAAAAAATAGGGTCAGGCAGGTGAGTTCAAATTTCTCTTTCTTTGGCTCTTTCTCTTTTCCCCCCAATACCTTTCATGATGGCTGACATACCTGAAAGCTGGCACTTCGTGATGCCCAGAGTTCAGTCTTTTACCTGATTCTTTACCCACAGTCAGACCATGGCTCTCAGGGATGAAAAGCAACCCCCCACCCCCTACCCTTCCATCTGTCTCCTCTGTCCCTCTCCCTTCCCCCTTCCTGCCTGCGGAAAAAAAAATGGAAACTTGCATTTGAAATGGTGCAATCAATGGATAAAAATTTGATCACCAAAATAGTGTAAAGTCCACTTTTGGTCAATCCATGACTGGGACCACTTGTTCATTCAATTTTTGTTAATCTCTTTTTCTTTCGTAATGTCTTCATGACATCTGCGGACAAATTGTGGCTGCACTCTCCCTTATGAAGTAATTTACTCAGGATCTAGTAAAGATAGTATGATCTACTTCAGTGCCAAAATGTGACACAAATTCCTTTTTTTTTCTGTGATTACCCCAGCAAAAAGTTGCAAACAAAAATATCTTTCTTTCAATATATGTGATTGGCTGAGCGTTTTGTATGCAAATAATTAGGCGAAGAAAAGAGATTCTCTCTCTCTCTCTCTCCTCTCTCTCTCTCTCTCTCTCTCTCTCTCTCTCTCTGTGTCACAGTCCCTGTCTGTCTGTCTGTCTGTCTCTCATTCTCTCTCGATTGACTTATGTTTAGAATATTATTGCCCCACTCATGTGATACATGTGTCCTGTGGAAGTTTCCTTTCTACATTTTTTTATGTAAATTCACACAAAAAAGACAGTCTTATTACGAAATGCATCTATACCTTTGCTTTTTTTTTCACTAGGGCATCTTACAAACCCCTTGTTAAAGTGGGCTTGATAACTTTTCTTACAAGTGTGATCATTTTAATGGGTTTTGATAAAATTCCTTTTTTTTCCAAGTGTTTCTTGTTGTGTATGTGTGTATCTGTTGTTTTCAAAAAAGCACACCCATATTCAATATCCGAAAGTGTATCACTAATACCTGAGGAAACTGTGTCGCATTCTGTGAATTTGTTGTTCTTGTTTTGTTTTTACGTTTCATATTGCTCTCTCTCTCTCTCTCGCTCTCTCTCTCTCTCTCTCTCTCTCTCTCTCTCTCTCTCTCTCTCTCTCTCATTGAGAGATTAAAATGACAGTCTTTTAGTAGCCCTTAATATGATGAAAGAACTGCTTCTAATTGCATAATATGCTATGAAATCTTTCAGTTTAGGATCATATTTTAAATCTGTTGAGATGAATATGGATGTTTCTTTCATTTTTTCTTCTCTTGACAGGCTATATCTGGCCCAAACCATTTCAGAAGAAATGTTGTCGATTTTCAAGAAATCTAGGCTGTCTCTCAACCATTTCCAACTTTAGTCCACTCCAGAGAAGACAGTTCATGACACATTTGTACCAGATATTTTTCACCCATACAATTTCATCATATTTCGTACATACGTTTGGCAAAAAATGTTATAAGATGATGAACTAAAAGAAATATGTTCAAAAAAAAAAAAAAATCTGTGCATGAAGTTCTTGAGCTGCAATAAACACTTGCAGTGTGTAACCATGGAGTTGTCTTGGTGTGCCAGTTTGGGTGTATTGACCAAAGAGTGATAACTCAGCAAGTCTTGCACATGAAATCACCCCTGGTATGTCTGCTTCAGCAATGTGCAAGTATGCTGGAACAGCAGCAGGGACTACAAGCTCTGGAATCTTGAAAAGTGGGGGAGGGGAGGGGGGGGGGGGGATGGTAAGAGAGTGTGAGTTTGAGTTTGTGTGAAAGCATGCTGAGGTACCAGATATAAAAGAAATTTTGAGTTTGATTACCTTTTTTTTTTTTTGTATGGTAGCAGGAAAAAAATTACCCCCCCCCCCTCCCCCCTCCTCACCCCCCCCCCCCCCCCCCCCCCTCCCCACCTAACTCTCTCCCCCCGAAAAAATCCCTGGCACACAAAGTCCTCACTTTTGTGGAAAAATACACCAGCAGCAGCTTTAGGGTAAACAGGTCCAGTACTTCATCTATGTCAATAATCATTCATGTGTGTGTGTCTGTGTGTCTGTGTGTGCATGTTTGTGTATGTTTTTGTTCTTTTATTTTGCCTGATGTGTGTGTGTGTGTATGTGAGTGTGCGTGTGTGTGTGTGTGTGTGTGTGTGTGTGTGTGTGTGTGTGTGCTTGTGTGTTGTGTGTGTGTGTGTTTGTGTGTGTGTGTGTGTGTGTGTGTGTGTGTGTGTGTGTGTGTGTGTGTGTGTGTGTTCTGCTTGATATTTGTGTGTACGTGTGTGTGTGTGTGTGTGTGTGTGTGTGTGTGTGTGTGTGTGGCTCCAGTGTAAGCACCTTTTGTTTGATCATTTTTTCTTTGTATCTATGCTGTTGCATAGAAAGCTTTGTTTTTTTGTTGTGAGTTAGAGAGTGAGTGTGTGTGTGTGTGTGTGTGTGTGTGTGTGTGTGTGTGTGTGTCTGTCTGTCTGTCTGTCTGTCTGTCTGTCTGTCGTGTCTGTCTGTCTGTCTTGTCTGTGTGTGTTGTGTGTGTGTGTGTGTGTGTGTGTGTGTGTGTGTGTGTGTGTGTGTGTGTGTGTGTGTGTGCATTTATGTGTGTGTGTATGTATGCATGCATGTCTTCTGTGTGTGTGTGTGTGTGTGTGTGTGTGTGTGTGTGTGTGTGTGTGTGTGTGTGTGTTTTGCATGATTGTTACTTTTTTTTTTGGTATCAGACTATACTATCAAGACCTTTGAAATGGAGGCTGACTCGCCCATTTGAAATCAACTACTGAAAACATACATTACTCTTTAACAAGAAAATAAAAAGGTTTAGATAGGGAACTCTGTGCCAGGGAGGATTCGGGGAAAGGGGAGAGGCAGGACTGGGAGGAGAGAGGGGGAAAGGGGGTGGGGAGCAGGGGGTTGAGTGGGGAGGGAGGGGGGAGGGGGGGGGAGGAGGAAAGTGTAAGGCAAAGTCTATGCATGTGTTGTGCTTTGTGATACCCGTAAGTATGTGTGTTGTCTGATCATTGTATGCTTCGCCTCAGCCTTTTTTTTTTTTTTTTTCATACATGTCTTAATGGAACTTGGTAGGAAAAGAAAATCAGCAGGTACACACACTTGAGGTGAAAAGAAGGGGAAAATGAAAGAAAAAAAAAAAAAGAGAGAAAAAGAACTCACTGAGGAAACAAAGTTGACCAACTTTTGCCTTTCATGTTCTCAGTTATAAGGGTTTTTTTGTTTTATGGAGAGAAAATCCACAAGGATTGGGTTTTTGTTGTTGTTGTTGTTCTTCTTTTTCTTCTTTTTATTCTTTGTTTCTTTCTGTTATTTTCTTGTTTTAAGAGAGTGGCAGGGAGCTGAGGAGAGAGGGAGAAGGGAGAGGACAAGATAGAATGCACTTGGATTGTATTTTTTTTTTCTACTTTTTTCTTGTTTCTTTCTTTTTTTTTTTGGGGGGGGGGGGGGGGGGGGGGGGGGAGCAGTTGGAGAAGAAAGAGGAGGATGGGGTGCGGGGAGTGGTTCACACTCCTTGACATGTTTGGAAAAAATATGACAGCCAACGATAAGTTGTCACTAAATCTTTTCGTGTGTATGAAGTTTTTTTCTTTCTTTTTTTTTCTTTTAACTTGAACACACACACACACACACACACACACACACACACACACACACACACACATACATCTTTCTTTTCTGTCTCTGTCTCTTCCTGTCTCTCTCTCTTCTCTCTCTCTCTCTCTCTCTCTCTCTCTCTCTCTCTCTCTCTCTCTCTCTCTCTCTCTCTCTCTCTCTCCCTCTCTCTCTCTCTCTCTCTCAGTAGTAAAAAAATTTCAAAAGATACAACACTCTCAACAGCTGACTTTCTGCACATTGATGGAATGTGTGTGTGTGTGAGGGTGCGTGTGTGTGTGCGTGCGTGCGTGCGTGTGTGCGCACGTGGACCCTCAGCCCCCATCTCACCTCTTGTCATCTCCTACTTCCTTCTTTCCCTTACTCCCTTCTTTCCCTTCCCCCACCCCCACCCCCCCCCTCCCCCTTCCCCTAACCCCCCCCCTCCCCGCTCCCTCTTTCCCCCCTTCCTCCCCCTCCCCCCATGCCCCCTCTCCCCTCACACCACCTTCTCAAGAACAAGCAGAGAGAAATTTGAACCCAAAACTGTCGTGCCCAGGAATTGTTCTCGCCCTGTTGAACACGCCCCTCAAGAAGGGGGGTGGGGGTGTTGAGAGGAGAGAAGGCTCCAAGGGGGAATGCCTACCTGATAATATCAGGGTCAAAGGTATTGATCGTCTGCTGGCACCCGCTTGTCAAAACAGAACATGCCTTTAGCTGGGCTGTATAGTATGTTCCCCAGTCTGTCTAGCTGGGGTAGTGCTTGCAGAGTTCCCCTGGAGGAATTCTTGCCTGGAGACTTCATCAGGTCTGCTGATTTTTTTTTTCTTCAGGTGTGATGTGCTGTTGTGTTTTTTTTCTTTCTTTTTTTTTTTCCTTGGCGCGTTGGTTCTCACCTGGGCGGGACCAGGTTCTGAGCCTGATTCACTGCACATGCAGAGTTAGGATCTCCTCTGGGGGAGGCTGGGGAGAGGGGGGGAGGGGGGTAGGGGAGCTGTGTGATGCTGCATGGCTGACTCAGTGCAGGAAAAACAGAAATAGACGTTCTTAGTCAGTAAGGAACTGTGTATATTCTGCATGTGTGTGTGTTGTGTGTTGTACAGTACAAAGGGACTTGTTTGTGAGAACTGGTAATGGTGATGGAAGGTTTTTGTGGGTTTTTTTTTTTTCTATTGTGTTACTGAAAAGTGAAGATCCTTTTTTTGAAATTTGTTTGGATTTTTTTTCATTTACTTGCTGGCATCTTTTGTTCAGGTGAGTGTGTTTGATAGTGAGGGAGTTCTTATGTTAGAGAAGAAGGGAGGAAAAAAAATGCCTTGGCCAGAGTGAAAAGGTGTAGACAAAGGTTAGATTTTCATCTTGCATTTGATTTGCATT
>JADBJO010002588.1:235000-245000 GCA_016801955.1 Conus betulinus | reverse complement strand
TACAGCAGCTGCAAAACACTTTTGTTGGTGCATGTGTATGGCACTTCTGGATTTAATGAATACATAATACAGTAATGTGTGCTCCGAGCCAGTTAGTAATTTTTTTTTTTCTGTATTGTTTACATTGTACACAGTTCAGTTTATCTGAAGTTTCAAATCTTTTGTAAAGTTTTAGAAAAAAAAAAATCTTATGAAAATTGGAAATATGAAGAAATAGATGAGCTTGCAGATGATTTTGTGAACACACTTTCCCACCTTGCGGCCTTGCCTCGATCAGATTGTGTCGCTACTGAATCAGGATGTTCAGATGTCAGCATGTAATAACCATTCCATATTAGCTGTATGCACAACAGAATATTGTTGACGACCATGTAGTTTCAGTTTAAGGTTAATTCAGTAATTCAGCCTGCTGTTGCTGAATTTGCACAAACTTGAAACGGTTCAAGAAACCGCTAGTATGGTTCATGCGTAAGTCGTTTACTTTATGATCATAGATGGCCATGGTCAGTGTCATTGTCAGCCACCTGCAGGCTGTTTAAGAAATACAACCGAGAGCAGAGAGACTTTTGAAACCCAGTCTCCTGGTAAGGGTTGAGTTATCTTGCATAAAAACGCATGCTGTTCTTATCGGAAAATGTTTGTGTGTGGTTGGGCAAAAATAAATTTACTAATGTATTCATTACCGCAAGAAAAGAAACACAACTGCTTAAGTTGTTGGAGACCATTTGATAAAGCATCTTCACTGGAACTTAGCTGAGTGAAAAAAGTTGAAGACTTTGTGTACCAGCCGACAGAAGGCACACAGTCAGAGAACAGACAATTGTGGCCGGTCGATTGTACTCGTCTTAGAGGAGAGAAAGAAATGGTGTGAATAATGGAGAGGCCACTGGAGCAGAGCAGAGGAGATCAGGAGCCCAGGCTGTGAATCATTCATGCACCCCTCCCCCATGGCCTCTGTCTGTGTGCAGGCCGGAGAAGATGATGTGCATGATGTGATGCCTGATGGGAGTCTTGGGGGAGAGCATGAGGAAGTAGCGTTGTCGCCGTGAGTGACGAGGGAGCGAGCGAGAGAAGGAGATGGAAGGGAGGAATACACCGTCACCGAAGCTGGATGCTTCGGTGGACGGGAATTTGTTGCATCCAAATGTGAGTTACTGGCCCATGGGGTCTTTTTTTTTTGATACAAAGAAACAAAAGGTATGTGTGGTATATGATGAGAAACATGTGAGTTCATGACTAACTGTACTGTGCTTTTTTCTCTTTTCTTTTTTTAATTGAGTGTTTGTGTCTGTGTGTTTAGATAGTGTGTGTGTGTCTGTCTGTGTCTCGGTGTGTGCATGCATACATGTATGCATGTGTGTGTGTGTGTGTGGGTGTATGAGAGAGAGAGAGAGAGAGAGAGAGAGAAAGACGTACTGAGCAGGAAGAAAGTGAGAGCACAGGTGCAAAACTATTCACAGGAAAAGTCTCCCCATTGCAGTTAATTTCAGTACAGCATTTCACAGGCATCATGCAAAGTAATGTAAGTCAAAGTTGACATGAACATGAAAAAAATGTAAAATATTCTTCCATACAGATTTATTCTGCAATGAACTAAAGCAAATTACTTGTTTGCATTATCCAAAGTATAGTTATGCCTTTCATAATCATGCTTTTAATGTAATGTGCTTCTTAAGCTGCACTTGTTTTGCTGGACCGGGTGTATTTTAAGGCCCATACTTCTTGCTTGGAATAACGTAAAGTTTTTTTTTTTTTTTTTCTTTTTTTTTTCATGTTTTAAAGAAAAAAAAATCTTTCCTCCGAATCAGCTCAAATGAGGTTAGCAGTTTCTATTATGGCCATTCCCAGAATCACTTGCACTTGCTCTCTGTCTGTTCATTTGTTTTTCTGTCTGTCAGTCCGTCTGTCTCTATCTCTGTCTCTCTCTCTCTCTGTCTCTCTCTCTCTCTCTCTCTCGCTTTGTCTCTCTATCTCTGTCTCTCTCTCTCTCGTCTGTCTGTCTCTCTCTCTCTCTCTCTCTCTCTCTCTCTCTCTCTCTCTCTCTCTCTGCTCGAGCTTGCATTGATATATGTCAGTTCTGTCTCCCGACATGTCCAGATATCAGCAGACATGGCAAGACGACGGGCCAGTCACAGCCGACACCAGGAATTTTATTGTCGAGAAGGTAGATTCGTCTTTGTTTTTTTCTCTGTTTCACATACTGTTACTACCATTATCTGTCAGTATTACATACATTACCATTGTTGTTATTTCCACAGTAATATTACTTGCACGTCACTCATTTTGGGCATGCCATGTACAGTCACATAATTCCTGTCTGTCAGTCCATCTGTCTTTGTCTGTCTCTGTCTCTCTTTGTCTCCCTTCATCTCTGTCTCTGTCTCTCTCTTCTCTGTGTCTGCTTGATCTTAATGACTGTTGTAAAAGTGTCTGATACTGATACAGTTTGATGATCATTTTTCATTTTTTATTTCTTCTTCTTTTTCTTCTTCTTCTTCTTCTTTGGGCTGACAAAAGACATATTATAGAAATGGCACTAAGGGATGCACTTAAAACGCGCAAAAAAAGAGATGAATATAAAAGCAGAGAAACAGAGTATCAGATCTAGTTAGAAAAATCGTGGTCTGCTAACACTTTCAACAATCATTTCCTTCATTTAACCGAATCAGTACAGACAGCTGCCAATGTTACATTTTTTAATCGATATGAGACTCCAGCTGTTCTCCAGTCGTTTTGCCAAGAACGATTAAATACAAGAAATTCATTTAGCATCCCCTTGCTTGCTATTAATGAAGTTGGTTCCTTAATTTCAAAACTTAAAAATAAAAAAGCAATGGGTCCAGATAACTTAAATGCTTCTATACTCAAGCTTGCTCTACCTTACATTGTTGATACCCTTACGTATGTTTATAATTTGTGCATTGATCAGAATGTCTTCCCATGTGGTCTAAAGGCTGCAAAAGTCATTCCCTTACCCAAATCAAGAGATCTCACTGATTTAAACAATTTTAGACCAAATCTCTCTTTTATCCGTTGTATCGAAACCTATTGAGATGCATGTTCACAAAAACCTAACTAAACATATGGAACATCACAAACTGTTCCACCCATTTCAGTCAGGCTTTCGTCGAAATCACTCATGCCACACGGCCTTGACACGCCTCTGTGATACATGGCTATCAGCCATCAACGAAAGAAAACTCACTGGAACTGTTTTTCTCGATTTTAAGAAAGCCTTTGATCTAGTAGACCACAACATATTATTAAAAAAAATTACTGCATATGTTCAAAATCCGGCAGTAGTCACCTTCTTCTTTCAGTCATATCTTGAAAATAGGACCCAGCGTTTTACTTAAACGGTACTTATTCTTCTGAAGGAATAGTGAGCTGTGGTGTTCCGCAAGGCTCTGTCCTTGGACCTCTTCTCTTCTGTATTTTCATAAATGACCTACCGATGCACATATCTCACAATGATGTCATCTGTGATCTGTTCGCTGACGATAGCTCTCTTCACTGTAGTGATACAAACATCATATCTGTACAAATATCGTTACAACAAAGTATAAACGGATGTCTTAGAATGGTGCAACCAAAACCGAATGGTCCTTAATCCGCACAAAAACAAAATGTATGGTCCTAACATCGAGACAGAAACATCAACGACAGCATCTTATGTTGAGCCTAAAAATGAATGAAACCTTGATCGAGCAGGTTACCCGAACATCGTGTCTTAGGCGTGATCATCGATGAGAATTTTAAATGGCAATCACATATAAATCATGTTTGCAAACAGTTGGCTCGCAATTTGTTTTTACTCCATAAACTCAGTTATTATGTTGAACCACACATCCGGAAATTATTTTTTGAAGCCCATTGCCTTTCTCACATCAACTATGCGTCCACTGTCTGGAGTGGGTGCCGGTGAACATCACATAAAAAAGATCAACTCTATGTATAGACGGGGAATTAAGCTGATTCTTCCCGACAAGTCTCTCTCTCGACCACGAGCAAATTCGCAAAACTAATGATGTTACCACTGCAGAGCCAACTGACCTATAAAGCAAGCAGTACTAATGTTTAAAGTCCATGCAAACATGGCGCCAACATATCTTGCTGAGTTTATCCAAATGGCAACAATGCGATATGATTCAAATAATTACATTTTACCACGTGTCCGCATTGATTTGTTCAAATCTAGTTTTGCATTTTTTGGTCCATCTGTGTGGAACTCTCTTCCTCCGTCTGCCAAAACATGTCATCACTGCCGTCCTTCAAATCAGCAAATACTTAAACATTTACTTGAACAATAAATCTAACCTTTTGACCATAGTCTCAACGCCCTACTTTATGCTTGCCTCTGTATTAGCTAATGAAATGTGCGTGCGTGCGTGCGTGCGTGCGTGTGTGTACGTGTGTGGTGGTGTGTGGGTGTGGTGTGTGGGAGTGGAGTGTGCGTGCGTGTGTATGTGTGGGTGGCGTGTGCGTGCATGTGAACGCGCACGCGTACGTGTCTGATTATGTTTGTTTTTTTTTTTTTTTTTATTCTCATTATTATTATTATTACTACTATTGTTATTGTAATTATTATAATGTTGTCATATTTTTTCATTGTTTCTGCCATTATTATATGTGCAGTTTGTCTAGTTGAATGTTGTAGAATAGCAAGGACAAGTTTGCCTATTTTCATTCCAGATTTTTTTCTCTTTCCGGGCACTGCAAATATGATCTTGTTCCCCCTTGACACAAAGACTGTATAGGTCAAGCTCAGTATAAATATGTCTGAAGCGTCTCTCTCTCTCTCTCTCTCTCTCTCTCTCTCTCTCTCTCTCTCTCTCTCTCTCTCTCTACATGAAGTTGCTCATTCTGGATACGCCATGTACAGCCATACTTGGTATTATTTCAATATCAGCTTCAGCACCAACAGTTCACAGGGAGATAGGGCTGTCTAGAGGCAACCCACCAGAGGAGACCCGACTCTGCTGTTGAATCATTTCAGTGGTGTTCTAGAGGTTCCTGTTCTGATCCAACATATGTAACATGCCCTTTAAGCCCCATTACATGGTCACAGAGCCAGTACGAGTAAGCAACTTGCTAACAGAGCGCCACAACATTCATCTGATGTCAATCTGCTGTATGAACATTTGAACATACATTAGGGCCTGACACAAACTCACCACAAGCATGAATCATTGGATGCCCCTCCCAACTGACTCTCCCCTCCTAATAAATAAATGAAAAATATTAAAGAAAAGAAATAAGTACATCATACAAAAAAATATGTCATATAATCCAGTCATGTTTAATCTAACTCATTCAAAAATACACAAAAGGTAAAGGTAAAAAAAAAATTCTGAAAAGGAAGAAAAGAAAGGCTTGGTGTGTGCGTGAGAGCTGACACACAGGTCTGCCTGTGGGTTCTACCAGAAGCTGTGTGTGTGTGATGGCAGGAGATGCTGGAGAGCCAGATGAGAAAGATCCAGCTGGAAAACTCCACCTGCAGATGGAGAACAAGCTGCTGAAGGACAAGTACAACAGAGCCACAGGTGCACACAGATTGTCCTGGGAAGAGTTGTCATCGTCGTCATCTTTTTTTGTCACCGTCAACATTGTCATCATCAGCATCATTGTCATCATCATCTGTCATCATCATCATCATCATCATCATCATCATCATCATCATTGTCAGCATCATTGTCATCATCATCATCATCGTCGTCATTGCATCATTGCTTGGTGGTCATCATTGTCATTGTCTTCATCATCATCATTGTTATTGCCATGATTATCATCATCGTTATGATTGTCATCATTGTCATCATCATCATCATCATTGTCATTATATCATCATCATCATCATCATCATCATTGTGACCATTATCATTGCCATCATCATTATCATCAACATCATTAACACTGTCATTGTCATCATCATAATCACCGTTATCATTGTCATCATCATTATCAACACCATCATCATCATCATCATCATCATCATCATCATCATCGTCATCATTGTCATCATCATTATCATCATAACCATCATCATCATTGTCATCACCACCATTATAATCATCATCATCATAGTCACATGACTGTAGATCATGAGGATGCCGTGGAAAATGCTTGAGTAAGCGGTCAAGGGTGTTCATAACTGTCAGTGCTCCGTCATGGGCAACAGGGTTGAGGTGTGTTGTAATGTCCCAGTCCTGCCCCGTTGGTCATCCAAAGACTTTTGTTCACCTCTGACTCTTTTGTCCTTCACTGTGCATCACAGGGTGGTTTTTGACAGAGACTCATGGCCAGTGTACTACTGCACCATGGACTTGTAGTCAAAAGTGTAACCTAACATAATATGGCATATACGGTCAGAAAGTTGACAAGGTCTAATCCACGAGCCCATAGCTTAAAAATCAACATACTGGCTGACCATTTGTCATTCTGGTGGTGTATATGTACTTCTAGATAGGCCTACCACCTTCCACTTAACCCCCAACCCCTCCTGCTGTTTCTCTCCTTAGACTGATTGTGTTTCAGGCACACAAGTTTTAAATGTTTTTATGAGTGCTGGACTCGTAATGTTGGTGATCCTGGCATTGCGGATTCAAATCTCCGCCGAGCCATTTCAGTACAGGGGGGATTTTTCCCTTGGAGTTAGCATTGATTCTGACTCCATTTCCCAAATAGTCCTTTGAATTATACTACAAACAGAGGTTTCGTGTGTGAATGCAGGCACATCTTGAACACACGCAAAACACACGCAAAATTTTTCCAACACGAAGGAAAGGCTGGTTTGGCTATTAGTATGGATGATGCATTACAGATAGCATGCACCCTGTGTGAGAAATTGAAAGAATGAAGGAAGAAAGGAAACTGAGTGAACTATATTGACTAGATGACATGGGAAATGACTGAATAAAGTGCTGGCAGGCAGCTGTACAGTCGGCACCACCCAGGTAGGCAGCCCATTGCATACACAAGAGTGTGGATTGTCAGCGCCTAGAATCTTTGGCAGGGCGCTTTGTAGATGCTATATTATTATTATTATTATCATTATTATTATCATAAATATTATTATCATTATTATTATATGACATTGTGCGTCAGCCCGCATCGGTGAGCTGGAAGGTCAGCTGACCACCGTGGAGGAGGCTGCTGGAAGGGGTGCAGGAGAACATGGCGGCTGAGCTCAGTCGTGTCGCCCCGGCAGTCCAGAGCGGAGATGGAGAGGGAGATGGAGCAGAGGCACACCAAGATCGCGTCTTTGTCCAGAGAAAATGACAAGTTGCAGAATGAGGCGAGTTGATGTTGACGGAGCTGTACTGTTGTATTCTTGCTGTGAGCATCTGTTGCGTAAATGTGTGTGTGTGTGTGTGTGTGTGTGTGTGTGTGTGTGTGTGTGTGTGTGTGTGCGTGAATGCACGTGCATGTGTGCGTGTCTATGTTTGTGTGACTCTGTGTGTGTGTGTGTGTGTGTGTGTGTGTGTGTGTGTGTGTGTGTGTGTGTGTGTGTGTGAGAGAGAGAGAGAGAGAGACGTAATTTTGTCCATCTATGAAGGAAGGCATCGTCAAAGTGTTCAGTGACTTCCTTAGTTAGGCTTCTTCAAAGCTGTCTCTCAGTGTGTACATCTATCACATTCATCCATCTCTCTCTTTATCCTCATTTTTCACTTTGATTTTTCTTTCAAGTTTCTTTTTCCTTTGTTCAGATGAGACACTTGCAGCAGAAACTGGAGACTGCCCAGAGAGAGACAGAGACAGTGAAAAAGAGCGCTGACCGCAATAGAGCCCTGAGTGCCCAGAAGGAAGAGAACACGGCACTGAAGGTGAACAACCTGATGGCAGAAGAACTAAACAACCTGATGGCAAAAGAAACTAAACAACCTGACAACAAAAAGAACTAAACAACCTGACGAGAAAAGAAACTAAACAACCTGACAAGAAAAGAAACTAAACAACCTGACGACAAAAGAAACTAAACAACCTGACGACAGAAGAAACTGAACAACACTGACAGTGAGGATGATGACAATGATGGTAATAATACCAAATGAGATCACGGCAGAGAAGGTAAACAGCCTTTTACAGAAAAGAAAAAAAAACCTAAATAATAGATAATTACATTCATTATGATGATGATGATAATGTGACAAAATGAGAACATGACTGTGAACATGGAGAGCCATTTAGAAAGAGATATCAATAGTAAGGGGGTGATGGTAATAACAATAAAGTGATTGTAATGTGAACAAGAGTTCAACATTAGGTAAAGCAGTCCTAGTGTATAATTCCATGGAAGCTCATAAAACCACAAAGTCAGAAGTCTGGTTTAGGCGCTGTTGATGTCAGCACAGATGGAACGCCATCTTCCGTCCATGCAACTTTTGAGTGATTAGAGCATACATATGTAAGCGTACACAGATACTCAAAAACTCAAAGAGGCATGTGCTTGCTCATACACATACACAAACACTTGTAAACACAAACACACACACACTCATGCGCGCACACATGCATGCACGCATGCACACACGCATGCACGAACACATGCACGCACGCACACACACACGCACGCACGCACACACACACACACACACACACACACACACACACACACACACACACACACACACACACACAAGCATTTGCGCGTGTCCACACTCACACACCCGCTCATACACATGCACTCATGCATGCAAGCGCACATGCACGCGCACGCACGCGCACACACACACACGCACGTGCACACACACACACACACACACACACACACACACACACACACACACACACACACACACACACACACACACGCACGCATGCGCTCGCTTACACACATGCACATACACGCATACACATATACACACATGCATGCACACGCATGTGTGCACACACACACACACACACACACACACACACACACACACACACACACACACCCCTAGAAGAAGAGAAGATCTGCTCTTCACTCTTTCTTGCAATAACATTCTGTCAACCTAACAGGGGAACCCATTAGCTGCAGTTTTCATGCAAACCTTCCACTGTCACAGGCGGAGATCAAGAAACTACAGGAACTGCTGTCCGCTAGCGAGGAGCAGCTGGAAACCGCGTATCAGAAAAACACAACCCTCAACCAGGAGCTGGCTCAGCTCACGGAGGTTAAAGATCTCCTGCAGTTGCAGCTGGATGCCGGAGGCTCCACAGGCTCTGCTGCTGAGAAAAGGGTGAGGATGTAGTAAATGACAGCTATGACAGTTTATTTATTTTGCCACCAAATCTTGTTTATTTAAACTTGTATATTCACGATTGTGGAGTTGGAGAGAGGGAAATGTGAGGGTGGGAAAGAAGTAGGGAAAATTGATGATTACGTGGGTAGAGAAGTAGAAAAAAGGTCAACAGCTTCAGTTCCAAATCATAATAAATAAATGTCTACTGAAGGATGAAGAATTAACAGAACAGTCCAAATAAGATCATATGTCAGGGTTTTACAGAATGTCCTTAATGTTTTATTTATGTTAGGAAGTCCATGTTGTACCTTTGGTAGTCATGGTGGTGATACTGGACACTTTAAAAAAAAATAATCGATAGATTTTAATCATAAACGCACACACAAAGTACTTAATTTTCTGCGAATTAAGTCTTGATTCATATATCAAACCTGATAGACATTAAACATGAACATATACACAAATAGGTAATTTTGTGAATCAGATCTTAACTCATGTATCTAGATTTAAAGAAACAAGTCTTAATTCATATATCAAACCTAATAGATATTAAGCATAAACATATACACAAATAGTTGATTTCTATGAATCAAATCTCTTAACTCATGTATCTAACCTACTAAATTTCTTATCAGAACTGTCCAATAGAAAATCAGTTTCATCATCTAACAAGTTTAGGTTTTCATCCAAAAGTTCTTGCAAGGCATCATGTTCTACTAATTAATCAGAAACCTCTTTTCAGTAAAGTCCATAATACGATAGGTAAGTTGGCCGTT
>JADBJO010002588.1:217500-232500 GCA_016801955.1 Conus betulinus | reverse complement strand
TCACCTTGAAAGATGATTTTGCTCTGCATGAATTTTTCAACTTCAGGAGTCTGTGTAAGTGGTAGGATTTCCAGTAACAAAAGTGTTTTATGCTTTCGTTTTGTTGTTGTTTTGCCACAGTATTAAACGAAAAGTTGCTTGTCTTCTGTATGGTTTTATATGTTCCAGTATGAATAAAACTTTGGATTCTGTGTTTGTTCATTTTATCTTTTGATTTTTAAATTCTAAACAGATTCAAATTAAAGTGAATAAGCAGTCACTTATCTTCATCCAATTCAGCGCAATGTGGACGTTGAATGTTTGTTCAGTTTTATTGTCCTGAGTGTTGTGTTTTTTTTGTATCTTGCCTGAAGAAGACCTAGGAGGTCGAAATGCATCATGTTTTGTCTTGTGATTTGTTTGTCTACGTTTTGCAGTGGAGCCTTATGAATAATTTTCAAAATTTGTCAGTGAAAGAAGTCCATCCAAACAAAGACCTCCATGTAAAGATTTTTGATTGTCTACAACATTTTTTTTATTTTGTAATAGACTGATCTCTCAACAAAGACTCTATCCCTTTAGTGACCCAGATTTTTGTTATTTTTAATTTTTAAAACCTTTGCTGAGAAGTTTCTCTGAACAAAGTTTTGAATGTTTTTTTATGTAAAGAACTATTCACCCAGTCTAAACAGCACATTTTATCTGTGTCTGTCTTTATGTCTGTGTATCCTTCTTGCTCCATATACATATTTGCAGTTGTCATCGTATTTTCTCCAAATCTGGCATTGTGACTCACTAGCATACAAGGCAAATCAAAAGGGAATGACTTTTCTGCTGAAAAGCTAAATATGAATGATGCGACTGGGAGGGGGAACCAAAGCAGTGTTGGGATTCGAAGCAGGTCAAACACACCTTGTCATCAGCATTCCAAACCTATTGTAAGCCAGATTAACTCTGTTAGGATTGTGTCAAACTGAAGATCTATGGGTTTCTGATTCAATGCCAGGTTCTGAAACTGTTTATTTCTTCAAGGGATTTCAAATGGTTCTAAGGCACTTGAGGGGAGGGGAGGAGGAGAAGAGGGGAGGAAAGGGGATGGGATGGGGGGGACAGGTGAAGGGATGACAGAAGGAAATGGGGTAGGGAAAGGAGGTGGCAGAGAAGGGGGGCAGGGCGGGGAAAGGAAAATGATTGTGTGATATCGATTTACAGTTGATCAAAATGGTGCTTTAAGTGAGGCAATAAAAGGGAGACCACAGGCACGTATGTGGGTTTATGTGGTGTGATGGGATGTGTATGTGTATATATCTGGACATGCATGCAAGCTGCTATGTGCTCATGCATGATTTTGTACATGTGTCTGTATCTTGTAGCTGCGGATTTTGTTGTAAGATCACATCTAGTGTGCTGATGATGCGCATGCATCATTATATATATATATACATATATGATCCAGTTCTTGCCTGTGACTGTCATGAATTTCACCACAATCACTGCATCCATCATGACTACAAGTGTTAACCCTTGCAGTACCAGTGGCTGGGATATTTCTCAGCTCCAATTGACTTTACAATCACTTCCTTCGAAACATTATAGGTTCACTGTTAGGTAAAAGTTTGGGTGCTTTTTTTTTTTTCAATAAACAAGAACAAATCATAATTGAAAATGAAAAATAGAGATTTTTCTCTTTCAAAGAAATCTTCCAGTGGCGTCCCCTTGATCCTGTGCACAAAAGCAATGTTGGCACTTAGCTTTGCCTTAGCATTGTTGATGAACTGGTGCTGAAAGGGTTAAACTCATCATCCTGTGCCCCAGCCAAATGACAGCTCTCTCTGTTCAACAAACTGTGCCAAATGGGGTGAAAGTTGTAAAATGCATGATGCATGTCACGCACATTTTTCACAGCACCTTTGGGTCTTCCTTTTTTTTTTTTTTTTTCCGTCGGCTCAGACGGACAGTGTCCAGACAATTCTGAAAGAGCTAGAGAAGGAGGGTATGAGTGAGGGGGAGGAGAGGGCGGCCATCTTGTGGCTGTGGAACCAGCGACAACAGCAGCAGAAGCAGCTGAAGGAATGGAGGGTGTACCTCACGGACCTTCAGCTGGCCGACAAAGACACCAGCCTAGGTCTCCAGGTCTGATGAAGGATGGTTGATTGATGGGCGCAATGTGTGTGTGTGTCTGTGTCTGTGTGTGTGTGTGTGTGTGTGTGTGTGTGTGTGTGTTCTTAAGTTTTTGTACTGTAGCTGGTTATTGATAATTTATTATTTATTTTGTGACATGTAAATTATCATCAAACACGGTTTGCAGACTGCTTCTGCCTTGTTTTGTAACAAAGGTTAGAAGTTGGTATATGATTTCCTTGTTCATTTGATATAATTTTAATCTGGTAAATGTTTACTTCTTTTGTGACTGGTTTATGATTCCTTGTTCATTTGATGTAATGTTGATCTAGTAAATGTTAGGCTTTTGCAGTTGAAATGATTGTGTATCAACCTTTATATGACTGTCTTCATATATTTTTCAATGTCGTGTCCATCATCTTGAAATCCATGTGGACGATTCTTGACTGTTGAAGTATAACCAAAGGTTTAATGCTGGTGAAATGTCCTAGTTTTAATCTTGTACATTATGATACCACAAAGCATCATAGTTTCAAACGTAAGCATCTTGTGGACCTTCTGGGGTTTGCTGCTATGTCCTTTTGGTAATTTGCTGAACAAAAGACATACTTTTTTTTTCCCACCTCAAATTCAGTTGTTCCTTTCATCCTTTATGTTGTTTCAGCAAGCAGAATGTCTGTTTCCCCTTATGAAAAGAGCTATCAGATCATAAAATGGATTTCATAACAGGGATTCCATTCTGGAAACAGTGAAGACATGCATACACATGTGTGTTTGATCACTTCCATCCATATCCCTATGTGTATGTTTGTGTGTGCTTGTGTGTGTGTGTGTGTGTGTGTGTGTGTGTGTGTGTGTGTGTGTGTGTGTGTGTGTGTGTGTGATTACTTCTGTCCATGTGTGTGTGTGTGTGTGTGTTATGATCACATCTGCCCATATGTGTATCTGATCACTTCCGTCCTGTGTGTGTATGACTGTGGTTGATCACTTCCATTTACTTATGTTTTGATGCACTTTCATCCATATGTGTGTGATCATGTATATCCATTTATGTAAAGGCAGCTGAGGCCAAAATACAAGACTTGATCAATTGGCTGCCAACTAGCTCATTTTGCATGGTGGCTAAGCTAGTAAGGTATTTACGGTTACTATGTTGGCTTTCAGTTATTACGTGAGAAGCTGTCAGAGTACGAAAACAGATTCAAGGAGCTGGAGGAGAAGATGGAGGACGTGCAGGCAGAGAAAGTGAACATCGACAGCACATACAAACAGTAAATGGATTGATGTGGTTGTACAGTGGTACCTCTCACTAAGGACCTCCAAAGAGTTTTTGAACCGAGTCTGAAGGGGCAGAAAGTCTGGAAACTGGAAAACAGACAGAATGAAAAATGTTCCAGACAAAAATTCTGTATCTTTAAAGAGAAAAAGCCCTTCTTTGGGAGGGTCTTTATTGAGAGGTTAATCTGTATTTGTTGCTTGGGTGGATGGCTGGAGTTTCTAACTTATGGTCAATGTATAATATTCTGTACAAACCTTCTGTTTATTGTTTTGTTTTGTTTTTTGGTGCAGCCTCATTTTACATGCCTCTTCAGTGACATTGCACTCCATGGGGCACACTCCAGCTCACAGCCACCACTACTTGGCTTGTCCCATCTCAGCCCAGCACCAGCAGTCCACAGGGAGCTGTTAATGTCAAGTCTCTGTGAGACAACCCACCAGAGGAGACGCTGCACTGCTGTCGAGTATTCAGTGGTGCCTGTTTCTAATCCAACATACACACTGCCTACTACACCCCAATACACACGACAATGATTGTTTAGTGGCCATGCCAGCGTGAGGGGAGCTGTCCTTCTGGTGGGCAGCAACGCATCCATCCAGCAGTAGCCCCCATGGATAACGGTGACCCTGACATGGAGAGTAAATCAAAACTGAGACACCACAGAGCATGAGGGGCCACAGATTCTGAGACTTCTGTTTTTTAAGCGGATGTGGATGATGGGGATGATGTGACAGATATCCATTCTGGTCTGAGACTGCATGACAGGGCTGCACTCCATGCTTACTTTCATAACATACTGGCATCAAACTGGCCAGAGAGATACAGGTACCAGCAGTGTTAATCAAGAATTTTGAGCACTTCTAGAAAAAATTGAAATATTAATATCAAGCCTTTCATGCGATGGGAAAAGACATTCGATAACACACCGATTGATTGGGAAGTAGTGTTGAAAAAAAATAAGGAAAATAAAAGAAGTTAAATTCAAATGGTTTCAAACCAGAATATGCTATAGAATTCTGGTGACAAATAATGTCTTAAGCAAAATGGGCATTGCTGACAGTAGTTTGTGTAATTTCTGCCAAAAAGAGAAAGATACAATAGAACACTACTTATTTACCTGTCAACATCATGTCTTTTTTGGCGGAATTAGAGAAAGTCATGGAAGAAAAATGTGGAAACTGTAAACGTCTTCATTTAAACTTTGAACGTGTCCTCTTCGGCACAGAAGACAACAGTAAAACTGATGAAGTATTTGACCTTATTATTTTGTTAGGAAAATTTCATGTATACAAATGCAGAATAAACAAAACAAAGCCAAACGTACACGTCTTTTTGAAAGAATTGCATATCAAATACAAGATAGAAAAATATGCACACGACTTAGAGATGAAGCAATACGAGTTCAAAACAAAATGGTATCCGTACACCAGTTTACTCAAAATATAATTTTTCCTTAACTTTTACTGTGCATCCCCTCCAAATAAAAAAAAAAATATATAAAAATCCAGATTAAGAAATGTTTACACTTTTGCTTTTGTTTTCTTCTGATTCGAAGTGAGTAGTGATATCTTCTGCTACAAAAAAAAAAATTATTAAACTTCTCCGATGATAAACCACCGCTTTGAGTCTTCTAGCGTGCTGATTTACCAACTGCAACGTGAAATGAAAGTTCCTATGAAAGAAGAGATTAAATCGAAGGATTATGTCCTTGTTATCATTTGTTTGACATAATCAACTTGAAAAAAAAAAAAAAAAAAAAAAGAATTTTGAGCAACACTCCCAGAGATGCATCAGTTAAACGGATGAAAATTGACTATGTGCTCCAAGTCTTGACAGTCGAGCAAACTTATCTGTGAGTAAGAGCCGGTCAGGGCAGAAAACTCACACAAAGAGATGGGTCTGATGGAAATCAAATCCATGACCTCCCAGCTGGGAGTCCACAACACTGACCGCTTTGCCACAGCAGCTGACCTGTCTGGACCTGCCTGTCTAGGTGACTGTTTCAGCTGTAACAACAACAACAAAAATGGAGGGTCTCATTTCTTTGCATTGTTTTCCCCCAGAAATTGTATAGTAGATGATCAGACCTCATGTTAACACTTGCTGTCCTCGCGTCAACGCTTCCTATCCTACTCACCTCTTTTTTTCTTACATTTCATGTGAATGAAGAAAAATCAGCTAAGAGCAAATTTCTGTTATGCTTAGTTTCTTTTTCATCATCACCATTTCTGTGAAAGTTGGAATGAGCTCAGTCAGTCACACAGATCTATTTGCATACACATTCATACACAGACACACGTTTGCACACAAACACATGGACACTGCAAGCAGGCGTGCATGCATACATACATCTGTACACATACACATGCATGTACACATCAGTGTGCTTACACTAGCAGGCTGAAACCAGTTTATCCTAAAGTTGATCTTTCCTCACAAAAGAAAATCCATGCACACAGTAGCCGTCTTGGTTGCATTGATGACTTTCCCAGTCTCAAGTTAAAAAAAAAAAAAAAACTTGAATCTAAATCTTTTTGAACATTTTCTTTGTACGCAGATTTTCAGTGATAACCCTTTTCATTCCATTTAGTATTTATATTATTGGTGAACTTCAGAAAATGGAGATCTTTTTGCTGCCATTTTATTACATGCTGACCCCAGTCAGTTCTTATCAAATTTCTGTACTTGGTTGACAGCCAAGTAAATCTCAAATTTATTGATTTATGAAATATTAGTGTTTTCTGTGGCCATTATTAGTAAGTATCTAATAACTGGCATGATTTATGTATTAAAAGATCAAAATGGTGACATGGACAACATCATGTGCAAAAATGTCATCAGAATAACGCAACTCTAGTGTCAACAGATGTCAAGCTTAGTCACAAACCATATTTTTTTGATAACTGGCTATTCCCTTTTGTTACTATCATAGATCAAAGTCTGTCCAAAATGCAAAATCAAAAGATATTTTGTTGTTTTTGATGCAGGAATGTAACTGGTGATATTTTTGTTTGTTTTCAGTACCATAACAAGTTCATTTTTTAGGTCTTAATCTTACAATTTTGAGTTGTAATTGAGACATTCAGCACTATTGTACTTCCAGTTTTTCATATCCATGTAACACCTAACACCTTGTGGAACCCAGACTGCGGCTGCAGTCACATAGTACAAATTCTGTTATAATTTCAAGGGTGGATGAAAAGAAACAGAAAGTTGAAAGTTTTTAAGTCATTGAAAGAAATGATAAAATTATAGGTAGGAAAATAGGATATCATACATCATACATAATTATATAGAAAATGAAGAGCGTTATGTATATCTCTCACTATTATTTCCATTCTGATGAGTCACATCTTACTCATAATCAAAACTGATTTACTGCATCTGTAATTTAGAAAGAAAATTTAAAGAACAAAGAAAACTATCAGAAACAAAAATAATTCATATTCTCTCTCTCTCTCTCAGACACACATACACACACACACACACACACACACACACACACACACACACACACACACACACACACACATGCTCGTATGTACATGTACAAGCACAAACACACACACACACACACACACACACACACACACACACACACACACACACACACACACACACACACACACACACACACACACACACACACACACACACACACACACACACACACACACACACACACACAGATACATTTGCAATAATACAACAACAATTTTGACGATCAGCTTTTCTTATGTTCAACCAGCTTCTCAGTAACTCTCATCCACTTCCCTTCACCCCCATTGCATATTCAGACAGCTGTCCATCCTCGTCAAAGAGCGACATGAGGCGTTCGCCCGTCTCAAGACACTGGAAGATCTCATGGACGCTCTGAGGAAGGAGAACGAGTTGTTACGTCAAGGCTTGTCCAACGCACCTGTTGCTACCGACAACAAGACAGGAAACACCAGTGAAGGTACAGGACTGAGTATGTTAGTATGTGTATGAGTGTGTGTCGATATCATCTGGCGATGAAAAGACATTAAATAAACCACTGAACTGAACTGAACTCTTATGATGGTCATGCAAAGATTTTTAGCACATGGAAGGATAGTTATGCTTCTGCATATATCAAGTTCTTAACACATTCAATCTTTACATAATGACCGGCAGATTAATCCTCCCAGTCTGGCATAATTCAGCTGTGTAACTGGAAGGTTCACACTGCTTTACTTATAACTTTGGATCTGCAGATCAAAAGGTGTGCAAATTCATGCAGATATTGAGATAAATTTTGTTTCTGTAGCATGAAAAATGTCCACCATAATCAAATAATCAAGTGACCAGTGTTTTATGATTTAAAGGGTGCTAGACAGATCATTCATCATTGTGATTAACACTTTTTATTGAGGCAAGTCACTTACTATATTGTTTCATCAAAAAAAGAAAGGATTTGAGTATGTCATTTACCAGTGTATTTTCTGCAGTGGGAGTGAGAGATGCATCAGTTTGTGATTTCAGTTTAACCATGCTATCAAATATTACAATGACTGGTCACTTTTTATTTTCAAATTCAGGTTAGAAGCTCAATTGTATTCTAAGTCTTTTCTTCCCTTCATCGATTTCGTGGACACAGTTTTTCTTTTTTCCTGTGTTATATTGTTTACATGCATATTTGCATTTCGACAGTATCTATTGCTTGCTTATACTGTCATGGTTGAATGTGTAGGTGTGTGCAGGTGTGTGTGTGTGTGTGTGTGTGTGTGTGTGTGTGTGTGTGTGTGTGTGTGTGTGTGTGTGTGTTTGGTTGTGGAGAGGGGTGGATGGAGCGAGTCAGTTGTGAGAGTAAATGTTGTTGTGTTAATGCATGCCTTGATGTGCGATGGGGGTGAAGGAAGACGGGTGTTTGAACACTTGCTCATCTGTTCTTGTAAGTTTCCAGAGCTGAGATGGATGCATAATAATCTTCAATATATTAGTTTTCTCTGCGTTATTATTATTGATACAGTTGACTGATGTTCATGGCCTCTCCGTAGAGCAACCAAAAATTCTGACAGTTTGTGCCTGTGGTGTTGCTGTTGCTGTTGCTGTTGTTGGGGTTTTTTGTTTTGGGTTTTTTGTCATTGATGTTAATTTCTGCAGAACAACCTGTTCCCAGTTCTGACTGGTGGACAACCTGTTGAAGGTTTGCACCAGTTTCTGTTTTATTTAAAACTAGTTAAAAATGACTGGAATGATCAGACCGAAAGAGAGAGAGAGAGAGCAGCTGTATCACTACTCTGAAACACACCAACCTCAACTTTCACAGTGCTTGCTTTCTCTTTTTCTGGGTCAGCTCAACTGGAAACCCTCCACACAGAGATCCAGACGCTGGAGTCCAGGGCCTCCCAGCTGATCCCGCAAAAACAAGGCCCTGGAGATGGAGATGGACACCCTGAGGCGCAGGTGTCAGCCCGGGACATCGCCCTGGAAGAGGCCTACTCGGAGCTGAAGGCGGCGCAGGCTCAGTGGTCTCAGAGTGAGGAGGCGTCGTTCCTGAAGGAGAAGGTTGAACATCTTTCGAGTGAGGTCAGTGCTGTGATGACTGTGTGGTTTGGGTTGAAGGAGAGTTTAGAGTGTTTGTGTTAGGGTTTTTAACTTTCCTTAAATGTTGATTATGCAAGAGGGTAAGGTTTTATTAAAAGGTGAAGGTATCCTGAACAGAGCATAGTTTTGACTTCAAAGTATGTTTGAAAGAGTACTGCCTTCCTTTCAACAGAGTCTTGTGCTATAGCACATCTTGTCCATTATATTCAGTAGAAGTATCTTTTATTTATTGGTAATTGTGAAAATTCATATGAGTCAAACTGAACCTTCTCACAAAGAGCAAAAAACAAGAAAAAGCTCTTAATCAGCGCATAGTAAAAATTCCCAATGGCCACTTATGCTTTTCAGTGTTCTGGCAGTTACTCTATTCTGGCAGTTGGCAGATGCAGAGCAGGAGAAGAAGACGGCCCAGCAGCGGGCGGAGAGCCTGCAGCGGGACAAGCAGAGGCTGGAGGGAGAGGTGGAGGAGGCCCAGCGTCAGCTGCAGCTGGTGAAAGCCAGGCAGGCCAAGCAAGGCGCCGGCAGGGAGGAGGGCAAGGACTCCAAGGTACAGTCACTCAGGGACAGAAAGGGGAACAGTGAAGGTTGAAGACTATCAATGGGAAAACCACTGACTCAGTGGAACAAAGAATTTTTTTTGTTTGTTTTATGAAAACCATCTTGAGTTTTTACGTAATGCAAGAAAGGCATTTTCCTACTGAACGGAGTTTTAGGATATACTTAGCTGTTCTTTAATCCTGCTTGGTTTGAACAGCGCCATACCTGTTCAAGGCCTCCTTGCCCCCTCCTCCCACCTCCCCCCCCCCCCCCAATTATGTAAGAGGGAAGGGAGGTAGGTCCATGCCTCCTGTTAACTCAGCTAAGACTCCTGACTGGTCTCCCTTCATACACATGCACCCACGTGCACACGCACACCAACACACAAGTACGCACGCATGCACACAAACTTGCACGCACGCACACACACACACGCACGCACGCACGCACGCATGCACGCACGCACACACGCACACACACACACATGCACACACACACACACACACACACACACATCACTTCTAAATTGTAAGATGTCAGTCACTTCTGCACCTTTCTCTCACAATGAGTGAGAGTTTTGAGGGAGTCGCTGTGCTGGGACAAGTGAAGATGCAGAAAAATGACTTTTAGGAGGAAATTCCTTTTGCTCATATCTAATTGCATGAACAAAAACCAGAGGACCAGAGTATTGAAAAGGATGTGGGAAGCTGAACATACTCACTGTAGATAAAGAAAACCAGACCATGCATAAGACATGTCTCCAAAAATGCTCCCCAGAGCCTGAATGAATATGGCCTTAAAATGGGCCAGTTGATAGAGAATGTCTTCCCTTGCAAACAGTATAGGAGGTGAATGGATCTAGGCCCTGCTGTCTCCCACAAAAACATGTATGAACATGGTATATGATGAGTATGACTTACAGTAAATGTGGACTTCAACAATATTCTTACTAGAATTTGACTACAACCTCAACATTTGAAATGTGTGAATAAACTGAAAATTGGGAAAGAAAGAGAGACCAAGGCCAGAAGTTTATTGCTGAAGGTGTGTTGCAGTCTAGGGGACATCCATCCCTCCCGTGCAGTCCAGAGTTGTCAGATCTTCATGTGTGTGTGTGTGTGTGTGTGTGTGTGTGTGTGTGTGTGTGTGTGTGTGTGTGTGTGTGTGTGTGTGTGTGTGTGTGTGTGTGTGTGTGTGTGTGTGTGTGTGTGTGTGTGTGTGTGTGTGTGTGTGTGTGTGTGTGTGTGTGTGTGTGTGTGTTTTGTGTGTGTGTGTATGTGTGTGTGTGTGTATGTGTGTGTGTGTGTGTGTGTGTGTGTGTGTGTGTGTGTGTGTGTATGTGTGTGTGTATGTGTCTGTCTGTGTGTGTGTGTGTGTGTGTTTGCAGGTGTGTATGTGTCATGTGTGTGTCTGAGTGCAGATGGCCATGCTGGAGGGAGCTGGAGCAGAAGGACGTCCAGCTGATGACGCTGACCTCCCAGCTGCGTCAGGTGGAGGTGGAGCTGGGACACGGCACAGCACCACCTGGTTCTACAGAGGGAGGCTGCCTCCGCCCTTCAGGCCCAGGTCTCCTGTCTGTCTCCCTCCCTGAATTGCTTTACTTTGCTCTGCTGAGGATGGATTGTGTCAGACTTCACTCAGTTTAACTTCAGCAGCAAAAACAGAATTACTGCACCGCCAAATGAAGAAAAATAAACAAATTACAAAACAAACACAATGCATTACACGAATATGTTGAAGCTTCTTGTGTTTGTTTTCTGAATTTCTTTGTTGCTTCATTTGTAAGGGCAGTAATTCTGTGTTTGCTCTTGTTTCAATTTCTGTCCACATGGAAACTTAAGGGTTCTGTGTACGAGGGTTTTTTTTTTTTTTTTTTTCTGACTTGTGAGTTGAGTTCAACATGATGACAGCCCTGATATGGCCCTTCGGGGTCAGCTGGGCTATAAGCAACATAACCTTACCTTATCTACATAGAAACTAGTCTGACTTCATTTGAGTGGGTCAAGTTGGGTATGATGGAGAAATGGGGGAATGAGGGTGTATGGGTGGGTACAGTTGTGTATGTGTCTGTCTGTTCTCAAGAGTAGATCTCTGACTGCTTCCCCCCGTTTGGTTCAGGTTGGTCTTTGTTTGTTTGATGTCCAACTTCAAATGAATACACATAGTCAAGTACAAAATAACACGTTTTTAGTATTTCCAGTACAAAACAAACCAGTGAATTTTCGATAAATAAGTTTTCTTTAGACATCGTACATGAACAGACATAGATATGGTCGAAACAATGTTTTATACAGGGTGGTCTTTTCACACTGACAGCTGCCTGGGGACTGTGGTTCTAAGAATTTTTCATTACTGAACAATTAATGCTGAACAATTATTCAGCTGAACAATTGTTCAGCATTAATTGTTCAGCAATTTTTCATTACTGTTAATTTTTCACCTGACTTTGTCAAAAAAAAAAAAAAAGAAGATAACATTTCCCCAGAGAAATTATCCTCAACTGCCAAACAAACCAGCTGGGAGCAATTCTGCACCACCCATGGAAGCCTGTGCTGTGTTCACGTAGCAGGACATGCACAGGACATTCCATAAAGATGTCAAGTGACATAACTGCTCCCTGGCACATGTCATTGTGTAACGGCCACTGCATGTGACACAACAGAACCTCCATGGGGACATCCCCATGGGTGTACCAGCCCATGTTTCATGACTGCAGAGGCCACCAGTGAAAGACACAACTCTCAAGCAACTGCTGTGTGCATCCCGCAGCCTCGCTAGTTGCTGTTCCACTGACAAAAGACCTGGCCTGCGCTTGTTTTTTCCCCCCCACTATTAGATTGTTCATCTTTGTATTTGTCTGACTTTATTCAAGTTTAAAAGGCTGTGCCAGTCTTTAATAAAAGTTGCTCTGTGTTAGGTTTTCTTATGGAGCAAAAGTTACCCCACCTGTTTACTGTTTATTGTTTACTGTTCCCTGCTTCACTTCTTTATCAAAAGACCTGATCGTCAAAAATTCACTTGCCTGTTTCACACTGTGTATTAAAGAAGGGCTGCATTGAACATATAGTACATTTTGTGTATTGATTTGTATGTTGGCTTCTTTGAAGTAATGCTGAAATCTGTTTCAGTCGACTTGTTTTGTCTGGTTTCATTTCATTGGAATGCGCTGGGTTTGTTTGTGTATGTGTGTGTGTGTGTGTGTGTGTGTGTGTGTGTGTGTGTGTGTGTGTGTGTGTGTGTGTGTGTGTGTGTGTGTGTGTGTGTGTGTGTGTGTGTGTGTGTGTGTGTGCATAGGAGTGTGTGTTGGAGGAGGGGATGTGGGGCGTGTGTATGAGGGGTGGGTGGGTGTTTTTATATATAACTCTGTGTGTCTGTTTGTGGCGGGTATGTTTGTGTACATAATTTTACTTTGCGTGTGTGTGTGTGTGTGTGTGTGTGTGTGTGTGTGCATGTGTGTGTGTGTGTGTGTGAACGCGCTCGCTGTATGAAAATGCATGAACCAAGGTGAAGGACAAACACATCTTCATGCATCAAGCATTCTGTTACATTTCACTGTTCAACAAACCAGGACCTGAAGATAACCACCCAAGCACTGTGTGTGATGGCAGGTGGAGGAGGCAGAAGCAGAGCTGCAGGACCAGGGGGAGGTCATGGACACCATCACAGAGAAGAAGTCCGAGCTGCTGGACCAGCTGACCTTGGTCAAGACCCGCCTGGACGCCGCCAACCTCTCCCTCAGCCAGAAACACTCTCAGGTAGCAGAAAAATGCCATGCCAGTTTCGCTCTTTTTTCTTTTCAGGCAGATTTGCATAAGAAAAATAGAAAATGAAAGTGAAAGTGCCACCAAGCTCTCTCTCAGCTAGAGACACTCACAGGTATTGGAAAAAACGCCATGCCAATTGCGCCCCCCCCCTTCCCCTCCATCCCCCTTTTCTTTTTTATCGGGTAAATTTGCATATAGAAAAATAGAAAATCAAAGTGAAAAAAAAAAAAAAAAAGATTGATGAGTTCATATACACGTTGCATTGCACTCTCAGTTGGATCAAATCAAAAAGTAGGATGAAGAACATCTTTTAAAGACTTTTTTTTTTGGGGGGGGGGAGGGGGTTGCTTCACTTGTAATGTGCATAAACTTAGCTGGAATACAATCAAATATGTTCAATTTGAAACTGAAGGGGCTGAAATCTCGTTTGGGGTAGCCAATTTTTTAGATAGCATAAGGAAACTTTTAGGATCTATCTGCTGCTTTTGGCTGACAGAAATTTTGGTCTGTCATTTTTTTTGTGTACTTTATTGTATTGAAAAAAGATACAAAAGTCTTTTTTTTGTTGTTGTTACACATTACATCTTATTGAAGTCATGACGAATGCAATGGTTGACATTTTGTACACATTTGCTGAAGGGATTTTCTCAGATGGAACCATACAGCCAAGTTTCATCCTTTGAATGGATGTTTCTCTTAGAGTTATATTGAAATTGCTGACCAACACTGCAGGTGGTCTGTATTCCCCAGACTTGGTTGACACCAGGATATTTTTGGGGGAAAAAAAGGAAGCATAGAATACAGCCTTTTCATGTGGCATCAGAGTAGATTAAAACTCCGTAGCATTCATCCTCATCCTTGTTGATTAAGGTTTAAAAAAAAAAAGTCTCAAATTCTTGTCGCCCTTCATACTTTCTCTCATGAAGAGACTCAGTTTGTATATCCTTTCCATGTTTTAAAGTATATTTCAGATACTGTGATAATTCCCCCAGGTGATGAAAATACCACAAAATCACAGGTAGTTATGTTTGGTACCTGGGTGCCGGTTTAGGTGTACAACTGCGACAAGCCATGCCTAGAGAAGAATCTCACCCAGGAGATAAAAATGAAGTCTAGACAGGTGTAAACAAATAGTTCTGTTCAAAATACAGAGAACTCAATGGTTCCACACTGCTGTCGGTGAAAGATCTGATATTTGCGCTTTAATGTCCTCCCATCTGCACACACACTACACACACCACACACCCACACACACACCCCACACACACACACACACTTTCCTTCCACCCTCCTTTAGAAATCCCTGTTAAATCATTACCGTAGTGACTAGGACTTGTTAAACAGGCGCTTCCCCCCCCCCCCCCCCCCCCTCTCACCACGCCCATTATTTACTTACTTCAACTGTTTCATTGTTTTTTGTTTTTGTCGTGTTTGTAAAAGACCAGCAGGTGGAGGATCATTCCTTCCACATTTGTTATGTTTATTTGGCTGCTAGTATTCCCACATTTTCTTCATGGTCCTTTCCCAGTCCCCGCTAAATGTGAAGTTGTGTAAATGCCGTTGGTGTCAGCAGGGTCACAGGACTGCTGCTGGATGGACATACTGGCACAGTGAATAGAGGCATGCTCTGTCAAGCTGGCACTGAGTGTTTATTACAGTCAGCAAACCAGGCATGGCTGAACATTACAAAAAATGAGTTGGCAACATCGCAGTGTCTCCTCTGATGGGTTAGCCTCTGGACGACCCAGTATT
>JADBJO010002588.1:182500-212500 GCA_016801955.1 Conus betulinus | reverse complement strand
AGGCATGCTCCCATCTTTCCATCTCCTCCAATTGTTCTCCTTCTTTCTCCTTCCTAGGTATCAGTTCTTCTTTTTCTTCTTGATGCCTCCAATCATCTTGTTCATTTTTCTTCCAAAGTTTCAGTTGTTCTGTTTTGCTTTCCGGATGTCTCTGTTGTTCTTCTTTCTCCTCCTGATGTCTCTGTTGTTCTTCTTTGTCTTCCTGACATCTTTGTTCTGCTTCATCGTGTTTCCTGATGTCTCTCTTGTTGTTCTTTGTCTTCTGACATCTTTGTTGTTCATCTTCATGTCTTCCTGATGCTTCCGTTGTTTTTTTATCCTCCCCATGTCTGTCTTGTTTCTTTCTCTTCTGGGTGCATCTGTTGTCCTTTATCTTCTTGTTACCTCAGTCATTCTTCTTCTTTCTCCTCTCAATGAAATGAATAAATATTGTCCTTACAGTCGACAGGAAACCCAGGCCAGGAGCATGGAGAAAAGAGTGGAAACTTTGCGTTCAACACAAACTCGAAGCAAAGAAAACGTTGGTCGTCTCACGAAAGAACTGGTTCATAAAGTGAGGCTCAGTGAACATGATGCTAATTTTTTAGGGTTTTGAGCAGGTCTTACACATCTATTTAAGGGAAAAAAAAAAGGAGATAAGAAGATGATATTTGATAAAGAGTATAAAAAAAAAAAAAGCGACTGTCACAGCATGTGGCCATTTCCTCAAGAAATAAAGACCAACAAAGAGTGCCTCATTATATGAACATGTACTAAAAAATCAACTGAAAAAAAAAACCTTCAACTACAATCAAAGTTGAATATTCAGTCTCTAGATTTTTTTTCCCTTTACATATTCATTTTCAGTTTATCATACTCCTATTTTTGCCAAAAGTATTCAAAGTAGGACAAAATCATATTGGTAAACAGGTCTGCATATACCTGAAAAATAAGAAGTTAGGGGGTTATTGTTCAGTGACATGGACTCAACAATTAAAACAATGTTGTACATACACAGGGTCATTTTTTTTTTCTATACAATCATGTGTGTATTGTCATTTTCATAAACAAACACACATTGTGATGATGAGAATTGTGTACAAATCTTCTGAAATTTGGTAAAAGCAGGGCTGGCTTTAGATCATGGGGAGGGGAGGTAGGTGGTGGGGGGAGTAGAGGTTTCATCTGCCATCGGCAGAGAGACTGGAGGGTTACCTGATCTTTTAGCAGCTACTGCTTTTACCAAATTTTGAAAGATTTGTACACAATTTTTGTAGAAAACACAGTCATTTTTGCAATTAAAAAAAAAATCAAATAGCAGTTAAGCAATTTTAGGGCAGAAAAGGTCTATGTCTTCTACTTCTTTGAGTCCAGCTGGTCTGACAAATGGCATATTCAGAAGCCAACTGCTTTTTTACAGTCACTGTTTTTAAATGTTTTGCTGAAGTTATAAGATTCAGATGGGTTGCATTAGCGTATCTGAAACAGACGGCCCAGAAGACAACAAGGGAGATGCTAAAGAGTATAACAACGGTGCTGAATGCTGGAGAGAGGCAGTGACAGAGAACAGTTAACGGATCTTTCAAAAGAAGTTCTCCTTTCTGAAGGAAGAGAAAAAAAAATTTCCTCATCTGAATCTGAAGCAGAAGCAGCCTTAAAAGACCACTTCAGAGGATCCATGAACATGCTAAAAAAAAACTATGAAGAATGGAGGACATGTTCTTTTGCCAACAAAAGAGGAGAAAACTGAACGATTCATAAAGTTAACTCACGAAGGGCAGTCACTCATCCGGCCTAACTGGTTAAGAAGGCATGCTTAGCTCTCTGCACTCCCATCTTTGTCGTTTTGGCGAGGTTGGGGGTGGGATCTTAATAACATGCCAATGTTTAACGCCAAGTAGACAGAAGGCATTTATTTGTGAGGGAAATATGAGAAAAATTCATGTTAAGGAATGAGCGAGTGTGTGGTTACCCAAATATTGTTGTTGGAGGAATGTAAGGATGAGAAAAATGAGTAAAACATAATGGAAAAAAAAAAGAAAAAAAAAACCATACAGGTAATGTTGCTTGTAGCCAAATCAACTGCAAAAGGGGCATATCATGGCTGAGAAAAAAAAAACAAACAAACATGACAGAGTCTGGTAGTGTGAACAGCAGTTTTCATTTCATCTTCGACCAGATGAAGGAGACGGCCACCACGGCAGAGGTGAGCCAGACCCTGGCCAAAGAGCAGACAATTCTCCAGAAGGAGAACCAGAAGCTTCTGCAAAGCCTTGAGGAGGAGCAGGCCCACAAGGAGAAGCACAAGGCTCAGATCTCCGACGTCATCAAGAAGGTGGGCATGGCCTATCTGTTCTTTTCATCATGAATCGTATTGTTGTGGGTGCTGTTGTGATTATGATTAATTGCTCTTTTACCCTGAGTGATTTGTTATGTACGTTTTGTGAGATTGTGTTTTGCTTTGTGCGTGTGTGTGTGTGTGTGTGTGTGTGTGTGTGTGTGAGAGAGAGTGTGTGTTTGTGCATGTTTTTAATAATGCTATTTTGTTTTATAATACTTGGTGCAAGGTCTTTAAGAGAAAAATCTATTTTCTTTTATTTGTGATTTTTTTTTTTTTATAAAAGCTGTTTGATATCTCAGCCCTCCCAACTGCCCACCACTACCCCCTGACCGCCCCCCCCCCCCCCCCCCCCTCTCTCTCTCTCTCTCTCTCTCTCTCTGTCAGTGGTAAAACAAAAAAAAAAAACCTGAGCAAAGCTAACACAGTGTTCTGAAACTGTAAACATTTCCCTCACAGAAACCTTCGTGATGCCTCTACTCCCTGCTTTGTTCAACAGGTGGAGAGGAGCGAGCTGCTGACCCATAAAGAAACCTCACACGTGGTGCAGCAGAAAGACAGCCTGATTGCAGAGCTGGAGGCAGAAATCAGACAGGTACGCACTGATTTTCCTGTGTATGGATTGACTGCTTGGACTAACTGGCCGGCAGAAAGAGCAAAGGAATGGGGGATTATATGGGGAAGGAGTCAGTACAGGTGCTCTTGTAAATGGCACACTGAAGGATGTGGCAAATCACAGCTTCAGTTTCATCAAGGGGGTGTCACTGCGTGCGAACAAGTCCATATGCGCTGCACCACATCTGCTAAGTTTCGAGACCGCACTGCGCATGATTTAGAGCTGAAGGATACATGGATGAATGGTTAAGATGAGAGAATCTATGGAGAGGGTTTCATAGCAACGGGTTATCAGATGTCTGACTTGCGCATTAGCCCAATGAGCTGGTCAGACCTTGGTTACCTACCTAACATTGGCAGTGCCATTATTACAGCAAATCACAGGGAGATGGGAAATTGGGAAGCAGACATAAGTGAGAATGTAGTTGATGATAAGAGAAAGTGAGGTATGAATGTAGCATGTGACAGAGGGAACTGAGGTAGGAGTGTAGCATGTGACAGAGGGAAGTGAGGTAGGAATGTAGCATGTGACAGAGGGAACTGAGGTAGGAGTGTAGCATGTGACAGAGGGAAGTGAGGTAGAAGTGTAGCATGTGACAGAGGGAAGTGAGGTAGGAATGTAGCATGTGACAGAGGGAACTGAGGTAGGAGTGTAGCATGTGACAGAGGGAAGTGAGGTAGAAGTGTAGCATGTGACAGAGGGAAGTGAGGTAGAAGTGTAGCATGTGACAGAGGGAAGTGAGGTAGGAGAGTGGCCTGTGACAGAGGGAAGTGAGGTAGGAGAGTGGCCTGTGACAGAGGGAAGTGAGGTAGGAATGTAGCATGTGACAGAGGGAAGTGAGGTAGGAGAGTGGCCTGTGACAGAGGGAAGTGAGGTAGGAATGTAGCATGTGACAGAGGGAAGTGAGGTAGAAGTGTAGCATGTGACAGAGGGAAGTGAGGTAGGAATGTAGCATGTGACAGAGTGAAGTGAGGTAGGAATGTAGCATGTGAGAGAGGGAAGTGAGATAAGAATGTAGCATGTGACAGAGGGAAGTGAGGTAAGAATGTAGCATGTGACAGAGGGAAGTGAGGTAAGAATGTAGCATGTGACAGGGAAGTGAGGTAGGAGAGTAGCATGTGACAGAGGGAAGTGAGGTAGAGGTAGGAATGTAGCATGTGACAGAGGGAAGTGAGGTTGGAGTGTAGTATGTGACAGAGGGAAGTGAGGTAGGAACGTAGCATGTAACAGAGAAAAATGTGGTACGAATTAGCGTGCTGGAGCTGAAGAGATTTCAGATCAGATGTACAGATGGAAAGGGAGTAGACTGTCAGTAAATGGATGAGAAATAAAACCATGCAAAGGTAGGCATTAGAGATGGGGAAACAAAAAACTATCAAGCCATTTTTGTTCTTTTCATTCACATTGTCAAGACAGTATTACAAAGATGGACTCTATTACTTCTTCTTCCCGTTTGACCAATGAGAATGCGACTGTTTCTGAATACCAATTCGCAAAGTTGTCAGCACTGTTTCTGTTAAACATCCCTCCACCTTTCCTATTGCCAGATTTGTTTTTTTTTTGTTTTGTCTCAGGAGCGGGGTTAGGGCAATACAGGGGGAGGGGAGGAGAATGTATTAAAGTTGCTTGAAGGGAAAAAGTGAGTGACCTGAATTTTCATATGCGAGTTGTAAAAAAAATCATAAGAACCAGTTTACCCTACCATTTAGTTTAAGCGACACACAATCTCAGACAGTGGCAAGTTACCAAAGAACACACCAGAAATGCAGTTTCTGAAAAAAAAAGAGAAAAGTCTTTCTCTTTGATCAAAGGGCACACCAGAAATTCACATAAAAGAAAAGAATTGTTTGTCTTTGACAAGAGAGAACACTGGAAAATCAGTAACAGAAACAAATACCTTTGGCTGTGTTGGATGCAGGTGAAACGGAATCTTGGTCAGATGGAAGTGGAGAACGAGCAGCTGAAGTCTAAGATGGAGCACCTCAACGAGGACATCCGCAACCTGGGCAATGTCAACTCTGCCCTGGAAAGAGGCTGGAGATGGAGCGAACCTCGGTTTTTTTTTGAATGTGGCTTGAATTGTGACATTTCATGCACATACACTCCTTTCTCTGTTTCTGCATCTTTCTTTGTTACCCTGTGTGGTCTGTGCTTAAGTGTGTGTGTGTGTGTGTGTGTGTGTGTGTGTGTGTGTGTGTGTGTGTGTGTGTGTGTGTATGCAACTGCATGTGTGCTTTTGTATGTGTAAATGTGTATGTATGTAAGTGTGTGTGTGTGTTTGTGTGTGTCTTCTATTGTGTTTGTGCATGTGTAGTGTGTGTGTGTGTGTGTGTGTGTGTGTGTGTGTGTGTGTGTACAACAGCATGGTTCTGAATGTTCACACAGTTTATCGACAATTGTGTCATAATATGTCAGTCTGTTTTTTTTTGTTGAGGATTCAATCTTTCTTGGAATGGTTTCCATGTGGAAGCCAAAAGGCAGCAGTGCGTGTGGATTATTAAAGGTAGAGAACTGGCTCAACCTGAACCTGAGTCACTGCCTATTTTTTTTTTTTCATACGGTTTCCACTGATTTGAAATGAACCACCACACATTTCATTTATATTTAGGTTTCACAGACTGGAAATGAACCTTAATTTTTTCATGTATGCAGTTTTCACAGATTGGAGTGAACCAGATAATATTTCATGTATAGTTTTCTCACTTTGGAAAAGAACCACACTATTTTTTTTTTTGACAGATTTTCACTGCTTGGAAATTGACCACTAGATATTTTTGGTGTTAAAAATTAATGATGAACTACTGCATGTCTTATTGATACAGTTTTGACCAGTACGAAAGAAATCTCTTTGTTTACAATTTCATAGAATGGAAATAGCCACTAAACGCATTATTTAAACACTTTTTCAGAGATTGAAAATGAACTACTGCATATCCCATTATTCCATTTTTCAAAGTCCTGAAGGCAAATCTGATGTTTCTAGTTAAATTAAGGGAAAAAAAAAAAAAAAAGCCGCCATGGCGAAGTGGTTAGCGTCACGGACTCCCGGCTGGGAGGTCGTCGGTTCAAATCCCATCAGAGTCATGTGGGTTTTCTGCCCCAACCGGCTGCTACCCAGAGTTTAGTATGCTGCGAACTCAGTTGGGAAGACTGGGACCACACAGTCGAGTTTCATCCACTTAATGGATGCGTTTTCTGAGAGTGTTGCTCAAATTTCCTGACCAACACTGCAAGTGCCTGTATCTGTCGGGCCTGGTTGATGCCAGGATATATTATGAAAGAAAGCGTAGAGTACAGTCCTGTCATGTAGTCTCAGACCGAAAAGGAAATCCGTAGCATCATCTTAATCATCCGCATTCTCATCGATCAGCATTAAAAGAATATGTCTCAAGTTCTGTGGCCCTCATGCCCTGCTCTCACGGTGACCTCAGTTTCGATGTCCTCTCCAGGTCTGTGGGGGCTGTTTGGTTTGGTTCCGTCAAGGCAATTATTGTCATCAGTAGGGGCTTAGTAGGTGGTGTCCTGCGTATGTTAGATCAGAACAGGCACCACTGAACACCACCGAAGTGACTCAGCAGCAGTGCAGTGTCTCCTCCAATGGCTTGCTTCTTGACAACTTGACATTGACTGCTCCCTGTGGATTGCTGGTGCCGGGGCTGCGGCGGGACCGACTGGGCTGTGGCTGTGGACAGGGTGTCGGAATGAGTGGCATGGGTGCACTGCTTCTGAGGTGGTGCAGAGGTTGGGACAGCAAAAAAAAAAAAAAACTTAAGGGAAAAAAATATATATATATCACAAAACAAAAGGAAAACCTCCAAATGAATTAAATGTTTAGGGTTTAATGTGAGACAGGTTACGGATTGATTCAGACCATGTTCTTAGCAATGGAACTTTATGGTTGATGGCCCACAGCTAGCGGAGGGAGAAAACCAACCCACTCACCAAACGCCGTGAGGATCTGGCCACAGCCAATCACAAGGTTGAGGACCTCAAGCATGAACAGACCATGTTGCTCAACAACCTCAGCGCAGAGCGCAAGAGCTTGCAAAAACTTAAGGTACGGTCTGGGTGTATATGTTATTTTTTTTATGGGCTTGTGTGTGAGGGTACATGCATGCATGGTTGTATGATTATGTGTGTGGTGTGTGTGTGTGTGTGTGTGTGTGTGTGTGTGTGTGTGTGTGTGTGTGTGTGTGTGTGTGTGTGTGTGTGTGTGTGTGTGTGTGTGTATATGTGTGTGTGTGTGTGTGTGTGTGTGTGTGTGTGTGTGTGTGTGTGTGTGTGAGCAAGATTGATTTTTGTTGGTGCTTCAAGTGTACACAAGATTAAGGTCAGCTTTGGTTTTTGTAGGCTGCAGGGGTTTGTATGTGAAGATGTATGTATGCTTGGTTATACATAGACAGACCGACAGGTCTACAGATAGACAGTGAGAATGTGTGTTTGTGTGTGTGTGTGTGTGTGTGTGTGCGTGCGTGCGTGCGCATGTGTGTGCATGAGTGTGTGAGTGTTTGAACAAGATTATTGTGAGTGCTTAGAGAGCTCACATGTGATTCAGGGCACTGCTATGTTTTTAAAGGAGATGACATGTGCTCACTGATCAGTACGATCTTTGCATACTAAAACATATCGGATGTGCCCATGTATGTGAATATGGTAGAAAAAAAAGCATCAGTAGAAATTGGAATAATGCTCATTGAGTCTCTTTGCCCATCATTCCTTGTCTGTCTGTGTCTTTCTCACGGCACATTTTATGTTCCACAGAAGCACATCGATGTACTTGTGCTCAGGAACAGGTTAAACAGTAAGAAATGAGGTTTTACACACATGCATTCACATGTGCTGTTTGTGGTTTAACATGCACAAACATGCAAATACAAGTGCAAGAAATTGTATGAATGAGATGTGCCCTAATACTTGGGCACAAGTCAGTGGAAACTGTTGAAAATATATTTATTAGGTAAATGTGTGGATTCAGGCATTGCTTTTTTTTTTTATTTGCACTCTCTCTCGTTCCCTGTTTTGTATAAACCATTGTTTCCAGAGTTATTTAGGAGGTAAACATGATTTCCAGAGTTTATTCAGGGGGTCAACTTCATCATTGATATCATTGATTACTGTTTATCATTACTGCCATGTATCATCAAAGAACTGATCAGTGCTTGCTTCCCCTGAGCAGGAGGACCTCCAGAGCCATGAGGAGGCGGAGAGGAAGCTGAAGGATCAGATCCAGTCTCTGAAGACGGAGGTGGAGACGCAGCACGGCCAGCTTCTGGCCTGCAGGCAGCAGATTGAGCAGCTCAAAGCGGAGAAGGAAGCTTTCTATAGAGGTGGGCTGTCGCATCGGTGTGGCAGCTCGTTTGGTGCTCTGTTATGCCACCATGCAACATGCTTTTATTTTGTTGATTTAGAACTGCAGATCATGTTTTTCTGGTCGTGTATTCATACAGCGGAACATCCCCACCCCCACCCCCAACCCCACCACTCGCCACCCTCTTCCCATCCCCACCCTCACTCCCCAACCCCTTCCCACCCTCCCAACATCCCCCTCCTGACCCCATCAACTCCACAAACAGCATCTCATCCCTCCCTGTACATCTAGCATCCCACAAAAGCAGTTGTCTGTCTATCACTTAGGCAGTTAAAAAGTCAGATGAGTAGTTTAGTGTCAATGTTTTTGATAGTTATGAATTAGTTCTAGAGCATGATGTATGCATGTGTCTGTGTGTCTGTCTGCATGCAGACTACCAGGATGTGTGCCGACAGCTGGGAGAGAAGGACCACTTACTTACAGAACAGCAGCGGCAGAGTGAGCATGACGTGGAAGCTGCCAGAAAGGAGATTGAGCGGCTGATCGCCTCACAGGAAAAGGAGAAGGGGCAGCTGGATCTGGAGGTGGTGAAAATGCGGTGGGTTCATGGAAGGGGGAGACAAACCTGACCAAGTGGTCATATTCTCATGTACGCCCACATTTACGCTTGCCTAAAATTTCTGACACATGAGCGAAAAAAGAATGGAATGGTAGTCAAAAAACGTAAGATGTTGTCATACATGAAAAGAGAAGAGCTGAAGACGAATAATATTCATGTTTTACATTCACAGTGGATATGGGTTTGTTTGATTGTTTACTTTTTTTTGTTGTTTTGTTTTGAATGTGCATTGCGAATGCATGAAAATGTGCCACCCCAGACCAAATGGTACACGAAAATACCACTTAAAACAAAACTGTTCATCTTTGAGTCTGTTTGATCATTCAAACACCCTTCCCTCTTCTCCCCTTCTGTCCATCTTCCTCTTTTCCCTTCCCCCCTTCCCCAGTCTCCACCCCACCCTCCTCCTGCCTCACTCGCCCTTTTCCCCATTTGTGTTACACTCTGTTTGACCTTTTTTTTTTTTAACTTTTTTTTAGAGCAGAGAAGAACTGACCACGAAGCAGGATTTAATGCGACAGAAGGAACTGCAGCTGACCAGCTTTGGCCGCACCTTGCAGGAGCTGGAGGAGACCATCAAGTAAGTGACCATGGCATACGCTCCAGCCACTAGCACCAATTCTCTTTCTGACACTCAAATTTCAGAATTTCTAAAGAAGGATGTTTGTTTTGGATGACATAGATTCCAAAGTCTTGATGGGTTAGAAAAAAAGCAACAAAACTCATCACTACTTTATTTGGTAGATGTAAACAGTACTTCATTGGAAAGTTTAGAAAGTTATCCATCATGGTAACTGATGAAGTAAATTCAACTTTTTTTTTTGTATAATGCTGTATACTTAGGGATTTTTTTTTGTTGCTCTGTATTCATCCTTTCTAGTGACCTATTTGTCATCAGGGTTGCATGTACTTACAACCACGAGACCCTCTTCTTAAATTCCCTCATCTTAGTCATTAATTCATTTACCCATTAGCTTTAAATCATGCGCAGTGTGGTCTCAAAACTTAGTGGATGGTGGTGTACCGTATATGGACTAGTCCATGTGCAGTGACACCTGCTTGATGAAACTGAAACTGAAACTAACAAGGTGTATACATTTTTATCTTATGTGAGCCCTGTAAATCACCACATTTGTATGTGTGTGTGTGTGTGTGTGTGTGTGTGTGTGTGTGTGTGTGTAGGTGTGCATGTGTGTGTGTGCATGTGTGTGTGTGTGTGTGTGTGTGTGTGTGTGTGTGTGTGTGTGTGTGTGTGTGTGTGTGTGTGTGTGTGTGTGTGTGTGTGTGTGTGTGTGTGTGTGAGTGTGTGTGTGTGTGTGTGTGTGTGTGTGTGTGTGTGTGTGTGCGTGTGTGTGTGTGTGTGTGTGTGTGTGTGTGTGTAGATTTTATCTATTTGTTTGTTGTGTTGGTGAACAGAACATGTGTCAACTGTTTGTGTTGTCAGGGAGAAGAAGGAGCTGGAAGTGAAAGTAGAAAGACTGGAATCTTCTTCTGACGAATCCCGCCTTTTGCTGGAATCAATGCGCCATGAAATGACGACACTGAAGAACTCCAACGCTCAGCTTCAGGTAGGACCTAGAACAGCAAACATTTCTTCTCTGCTGTCATGAATATTGTCCAGCTTCAATACAAAAGATGTCTGAAATGTATTTTGCTAAACTTCATTGGTGGCCCTTTACAAAATGTAGTCTATACTTTGCTTTCAAAATGTTAATGAATCATAGTTTAGAAAATTCTAACCACATTCACAAAAGATTTTTCTGATAAGTCAATGTGTGTGTTTCTGTGTCTGTGTGTCTTTATGTGTCTGTGTGCATGTGTATATATGTATGCATATGTGTGTGTTGTGTGTGTGCATGTGTGTAAGTGTGTGTGTGTATGAGTGTGCATGTGTATGAGTGTGTGTGTGTGTGTGTGTGTGTGTGTGTGTGTGTGTGTGTGTGTGTGTGTGTGTGTGTTTGGCAGGATAGGTAGAGAGAGAATGAATGCAGATATGTTTTGTAGCCATTTGATGGATATCAGCCTGTGTGAGCTTCAGCTGCCAGAATGAGCGGGATGCAGTGCTAAAGCTCTAATATTACACACTACACATGCAGACAGACAGCACAGTCCAGCTCAAGATGGCACAGTGCAGCACACAATAGTCCAGCACAGAGGGGTATGCAACACTACACAGCACAGTACAGCACACACCACACAATGATGTGCAGGACACCCTGGGCAAAAGCCAGGTGAAGGAGGTGACCTTGCAGGACGAGCTGCGCAGCGTCAAGGGACACGGGCGACGCCCAGTCATGGAGTTGCGCCACATGATGGAAGGCATGAAGGCCCACCACGAGTTTGAGAGGAAGTCTCTCCGGGAATCTCTCCAGCAGGTGAGTATCCAGAACTGTGTCCAAGCTCCTGGTGATGTCATGTGTGTTTATTTGTGAGCAGAGTGTGTTGAGGGGAAAACGTAGATTGCACGTACAAACTTTCGAAAAAAAAAAAAAAGGAAGGATTTTGAAGTCTATGGCCCACCTGGTCATGAAAATCGTGCATCATGCGTGCCTGGCAGGCATAAAAAGGTAGCACAGGGTGGTTGGTTTGTCACTTGTGGGATAGGCATTGAATCATGAGCAATTCAGTTTGCAATATTATACTTTTATGTGAGTATGTGTGAGCGTGTGCATGTGGGTGTGTTAGCATGCATGTGTGTGTGGGTGTGTGTGTGTGCGTGTGGGTGTGTGTGTGTGTACGTATGTGTGTATGTTTTAGTGTTTGGGCATCAGTGCAGGTGAGTTTGTTTTTTATGTATTGTTTTTTTATCATCTCTGTAATGCTTTATGTCTTATGGATTTAATGTTTATTTCATGTGTGTATGCATGTATGGGTGTGGGTGTGGGTGGGTGGGTTTGTGTGTGTGCATGTGTTGGGGTGGTGTGAGTGTTGATGTATATGTAAATACATATACTAACAAAGTCTTTTATGTAACAATTTTATAATGTCTTTTGTGTAATGTCTTATGTTCTTGTGAAATGATGTGGAGCAGAAGAAAATCTTTTCGATGGACAATAAAGTTGATTGAATTGAATTGAATTGAATCAGAGGAAAACTGGTCTACAGCATCATACAGACAGCAAAGGATTTGGTGAGGGTGTATGCCTGATAGTTTTTGGGTTGTTTTTTTTTTCATACCACAGGAGGTGTCTAGAGTAAATGTAAATTAAAGGCCATGACTGGCCTATGTAAGGCACGGCAAACCTCCAGGTGAGATATGGTGAAGAGAAATGAAAAGAGAGAATGAAATACTGATGAAAATTAACATTCTTTAGATAAAGAATAACATAGAGAATTTGTTTTTCTTTTCAGGGACTTTTTCTCTGGATAGAGTAGAGGCAGGTAGTCTACTTTTTTATGAGAGAGGCACAGGCACAGTTTTGTTTGTTTGTTTGTTTTTGTAAGTCAACGAGAGGTCATGCTGATTGAAGATTTTGTGACTGGGTGGGGTCAAAACTGGGAAAGAAACTGTTACAACTCAGTGAGGACCAGAGACTGTTGTTTATAAACATAAACATATTTGTTTGGCATGGTTGATGTAAAACTTTTAAAAGAAAAAAACTATTTGTTTTGAGTTTGTGAGGAACTGTTGATATATTGAGCTGAAAATTGTCTTTGTGATTTTATAACATCATAGTGGAAAGAATTTTAATGCAGATAATATAAAAGTTTAGTTTGTTTATCAAAGGTGGAACTCTGTTTTGTTTCATCCAACTGGTTGTGTGTCGAGATTGCGTGAGTGATAGTCTGACACTGAACATGTTACGCATGACAGTCTTCGTGTTCGCTCGCAGTCAGCACTCCTTCTGGTGTTAGGTTGGTTTTTTAACAGGACATCATGTGAACATGAAAGCATGATTCGTCAGAAAGTAGGGCTTGGCAGAGCAAGCTGTACTTAACATCTCTCACTCTGTCTGTCTGTTTCTGTCTCCCCCCTCCCCCAGTCTCACTCACTCTCTCTCTCTCTCTCTCTCTTTCTCTCTCTCGTAAGGGCCGTTGGCCTTCACAATTAAACCTGTGTCAGCGTTAGTCTCTCTCTCTCTCTCTCTCTCTCTCTCTCTCTCTCTCTCTCTCTCTCTCTCTCTTTCATAAAACTCTGTCTCACCAGCACCATTTTTGTTGTAATGTCATTTGGGTTGTTGTTTTTTTATCAGTTTCAAATATCACAAGTGCGTCGTGTGACTGCCAACCATCATGAAGGTTGAGGTGGCATAAACTGTAAATACTCTGTCCACATGTAAGAGTTTGTCTCTCATGTGTCCAGCTGGAGAGCCAGGTGAAGAGCACAGAGGGTGACCTGAGGGCTGCCCTGGAGAGAGAGCAGGACACGGCCGAGGCACGACGCAGCCTGCAGCGTCAAGTGGAGGCCCTGGCCTCACAGCTGGCACAGGAAGTGGCCGCTCACAAGCTGACGCAGGAAAAGATGGAGTCCCTCAAGGCCCAGATGAGTGACGCCAAGAAAAGCAAGGTGTGGGCTATGTTTGGTGTGGTGTGGACTTGCATGTTACCAGTGTTTCAGTTTCATCAAAGAGGTGTTACTGCATGCAGACTAGTCCATATATGGTACACTACATGCGCTAAGTTCTGAGAGCACACTGCACACGATTTAAAGCTGATGGATAAATGAATCAATAAGTAAGATGAGAGAAATTTAAGAAGAGGGTCTCGTGGCTACGACTTAGTAGATGCCTGACCTATGTGTTAGCGCTGGTCAAATCTTGAGTACCTGTCTAACATTGGTGGCGTGTGTGTGGTGACTGGTACACATGTGTGTATGGGTATGTGAGCACAGGCCAATGTGTGTTTGTGCCAGTGTATGTGGTGTGCGAGCACATGTGCGTTTGCATGATGTCTGTGTATGCGTGTGCATGTGTATGTGTTATTAATGAATCACAGAAACAGTGCCTTATATTAGGACATAGCGAGCTAAATGTGAAGTAAGTGCTTTTTATTAATTTTTCATTCCCTTTTGAACGGTGACATCAGGAAGGTCCTGAGTTTTGTGACATATTTGTGACAGAATTATGAATTCTGATATCAGTGTAGCAAACTTTCGCTCTGCCTTGGTATGATGATACACACCTAAGTTTAAAACAGGCCTCAAATATATCTGAGGTGGAAACATTCCTGTAGAAAGAATGGCTATGCCATCAAATTGTCCCATCTGTGGAACAGCCTCTGTTCTGCTGTATGTTTTCACATCATTTTAAATGTGAAGAAGCTCTGTGGTGCATTCCATATCATGTACCACTCACAGAGAAACATGTTCTTTTAGAATGTTGGGACTTGCATGATGTGAGACCTACACACTTTACAGCAGATTCAGTGAAAACCTGGCTCAGAGATGTCTCCTACCTGATGTGATCTTTGAATTTCTGAAAGAGACCAAAATTTTTCATCTGATCTGAGATTTCACGGAAGAAAGATTTTTAAAGAAATTTCCTGTATGTTTTGTAGAAGGTGTGTTTTTCAAAAGGTTGTGCGAATGAGTTGGGGTTTTTTTTTTTTCTTTTTTTTTTTTTTTTTTTTAAATGATGACTTGTGAGCTGACTTCAACGCGGTAACAGCCCTGATATGGCCCTTTGTGGTCGGCTGGACTATAAGCCATGTTACCCTCACCCTTATCCTTTCACAGTTTCACCTCAGAAGAGAAGCTGCTGGAGCTGCAGGCCTCCACGAAGCAGCTGGAAAGTGACCTGAAGGCAGAGCGTGAACGCACTCGCTCCTGGCCTGCGAGCTGCAGGAGGCAGAGGGCGCTGTGGAGGCCAAAAACGCCGCTGTAAGGGGGAAGCACGAACAGGTGGAGATTCTTAAGGTCAGTGCTGCTGGTGCCCCTGGTGTGTCCTCTGGGACAGGGAGACTGTCTTTGACATTATCCCATGGGTGTCTGAGGCATCCGTTGGGGGGGGGGGGGGGGGGATATGGTGACAAAAAAGAGAAACTGTATAAAGAAAAAAAATGGTTCCAGAAGTGTTTTTAAACAGCGGAATGTCTTTCCTAAGAGGTTTTACTGTCTCGGGCTTATTATTTTTTTCTTGTTTTTCTGAACTGAATGAAGATGAGAAAGACTGAGGGTGAGACATAATGCGTCTTTTTGTGTTTGTATGGGTAAATCAACAAAGACTGCTTTTTGATACATCATGAAAGAATACTTAGCTGAGCAATAATGCATCATGTCAAAGTCTTTTATCTGTCAGTAGGGGTGAACCAATAAGACTCTTACCTCCATCTCAATCCCCTCTCTCACATATTTCCCTCAGCTTCTGCCTTCCCCCATACACTCACACATATGCACTTAAACACTCTTAAACACACACAAGCACATGCACACACACACACACACACACACACACACACACACACGCACGCACACACACAGAAAATTCTATATACATGTAGTCAATGTCCAGTGTGGTGTGACAATTGTTGCTGTTGATATTGCCAGGCTTGAGGACCAGCAAACAATACTTACAATCAAACTGGCTTCCTTTTTACAAGGCTTGAAATATTCCTCTGTTCTATGGATTTCATTGAAATATTTTTTTCCTCATGAATATTTCTTTTTCCTTGAAGAAAAAAATATTACAGAAAGAAAAGAAAGGGCAGCTGAATGTTTGCAAATGGTTATAATTTTCAAATGGCTCATGACCTCAGATGGTGAAATTTGCAAATCACCATCCTTCATGGTTGGATTTAGCAGAGTGTCAGAAACAGGCATCATCATCAGTTGACAGCTCCAAGAAGAATAAGCGGAGGTGGGAGAGGACAGAAACATTGCTGAAAGTGCAGTGGCAACGTAACTGGAGAATAGGCATTGCATGGAGTGCGCAGCTTGTTCTGTGCTCGGACAGCTGACAATGCCTACACTGGGCACACTGTGTGGTGCTCACAGCAAACATCTGATAACGAAAAAGTGCTACAAGCCATGCGCTGCTCGGCCGAATAACACAGGTAACACAGAGAAGATGACAAATATTGGTTTTAGATAACTTTAGTAACCTTGTTGAAGAGAACAGTGTGGGGGCGGGTGGGTGTGAGGGAGGGAAGGGGGGGGGTAGAGAACTTGAACTTTATTTGTGTGTGTGTGTGTGTGTGTGTAAAATCAGCAAAGGTCATGTGTATAGATGGCTCTGATGGAGAGGAAAAGGGGGGAAATAGAAAGGGAAAAAAAACTTAAGGTGCCCCATGGACAACCATGCACATGAATCTTAGAGGGGGGGAGGGGAGAATTTTTGTCTGGCTTTTTTCTTCCCTCTGTCTCTCCATCTCTCTCTGTCTCCCTCTCCTCTCTCTCTCTCTCTCTCTCTCTTTCTCTCTCTCTTTTTCTCTCTCTCTCTCTCTCTCTTTTCTCTCTCTCTCTCTCTCTCTCTCTCTCTCTCTCTCTCTCTCTCTCTCTCTCTCTCTCTCTCTCTCTCTCTCTCTCTCTCTCCATCCCTCTCCCCCCCCCCCCCCCCTCTGTCTCTAATTCACTTTCATTTGGGTACTCTCTTTGTCTCTGTCAGATTCCTCCCCTTCCCATGCTTTTTTTTCTGTCAAATATCATTTCATTTTCTTGTCTTTTAATCTCTTATCCAGTCTCGAGAGAATGATCTAGACTGCACAACTTTTAATAGAGACTACAAAGTTTTTTTGGGTGGGGAGGAAGGTTGGGGGTGGGGTCTTCACCACTTCAATTGGAATTTTCCTCTTGTTTTTTTTGGGAAAAGGAGCATTTTAAGTCCTTTTTTTCTAACAAAAAAGGAACAAAAAGAAAGAAAAAAAATTAAATCAGTGATCTCTCACCATGACGAAATTCTGGTGACCAACTATTATTCAAGCAATATATAAATTGTAATCGCAGATGCATGAAAGACAAACCTAGTTCTCCCGACCTTGTTGCACACTCATCATGTGACAGAAACATTTAGTATCCATTCCCCATTATGCAGACAAAACTCATGACAGTCTGAGCAGTGTAGGTGGGAGACGTGTAGTGAGAGATAGGCCCCTCCCCCACTTGTCTCCTGGGATGGTTATCCTGTGAGGCTATGTCGCCTGTGGTGGAGGTCGAAGGTGACTGTATGCTAGCATGACTGGAATGATGGGGAATGGTGTGTGGGTGTGGCAGAACGAGGTGAGCAAGCTGCAACAGGTGATGGAGAGTCAGAAGCAGCAGCTGGCCGCCCGCATGCGTCAGTCGGCCATGGACATGAGGCAGCAAGTGTGAGTGTCACCTGTAGGTGTGTGTGTGTGTGTGTGTGTGTGTGTGTGTGTGTGCATGTGGGTGGGTGTGTGTGCGCACGCGCATGTGGGTGGGTGTTTGTGTGTGTGTGTGTATGTGTGTGTGTTGTGTGTGTGTGTGTGTGTGTGTGTGTGTGTGTGCATGCATGTAGAGTGTGGTGGGGTGAGTGAGTGGGTGTGTGTGTGTGTGTGTGTGTGTGTGTGTGTATGTGTGTGTGTGTGTGTGCCCGCATGCCCATGTCCCCATCTCGGACATGGAACAGCAAGTATGTGTGTTGGTGTATGCTTAGCATATGTGAAAGTGTATTAGTGTGTGCCTATGTGGATGCAAATAGGTGTGTGGCTTTTTACATGGCTATATCTGCACTGGACATGAAACAGCCAGTGTAACTCAGTGTATATGTGTGTGTGTGTGTGTGTGTGTGTGTGTGCAAGTGCATGCATGTGTTGTGTGTGTGTGTGCATATGCACACACATGAGAGTTTGTGTACCCACACACATCACTCTGCCCTGAACATACAAGATATCTGCAAAGTCCTCTTTTTTTTTTTGACCTGTAGCACAAGCGAGTACAACAGATCCATACACTCGTCTTTTTTGTTTGCCAACCTAGTAAAATTGTATAGTTCCCATGAGGCCCTACAACATCATCAGGCCTCCACTAAAGTCCAGACCAAGCCAGCGCTGATTGCAGCCCTTCCTGTGTCCTTTCCAGGGACAGCACGGAGTCAGAGCGCATCAAACTGGCCCAGCAGGCCCAGCAGATGTCCGTGGAGCTGGAGCAAGTGAGGGAGCAGCTGGCCTTGAAGAGCCGGGAGAATATGAAGGTGAGGGTGCACCCTGCCCCTGATTTGCATCTGCATTGGCCGTATGCCGATGCCCTTTAGTGTTTTGTTTTTCTTTTTTCAGGAGGGGGGGGGGGGGTTTAACTGATTTAGAATGGGAGGCAAGAATTTTTTTTTTAATGAAAAATTTTTAGAAAAAAAAAAAAAACGCTTTACAACCATCATTGTCTGAGCTCTTTATACCGATATGAACTGAATTTCCAGGGTTCTCATTACCGAAGGTGAAGTCCTCAATGATTGACTGAATGTGGGGTGTGGTTTGTGTTGGCAGCTACAAGAAGAAGTGGTGACCCTGGAGGACCAGGTGAGGGAGCACAGCAGCAAGCTCCGCACCACCCAGGTGACCCTGCAGCACGAGGAGGAGATGCAGAGCAAAGCTCAACAGCAGGTCAGACCCAGCACCGATGGTGATGGGGAGCTCATGAGAAGTTTGGTTAAGCTAAAAACAACAGTATGTTTCCCTCAAGTTTATATTAATCCTGCTAAACTGTACAGATGTCTGCCTACGGTAAAACACATACATACACAAACAAGTGCCATGCACGCATGCACACATATACAGCTATATCCAGGCTTGTCTGCGGCAGCACCACCAGCAATAGCAGTTCACAGGGAACTATCAATGTAATATCACCATGAGGATACCCATGAGATGAGAAGTTGCAGTGCTGTTGAATCACGTCATTGCGCCTGTTCTGATTCTGAACATGCACCATACTTCCTACTACACCCATATGATAACAGCAATTGCTCAGCTACTTAGCCACCAGATTACGTGCCCCCTCCCCCCCTCCCCCCCCCCACATCCCCCTCAAATTTGTTGACATCACAGTCTTCAACACTATTCCATCATATGCAGGTCGATGAGAAGGGAATCAAAGCTGAGGTCATGACAGCAGGAACTTGAAGGGCCTCATACTTGCAGAGCTTTATTTTTTATTGTTTTTTCATTCATGACGATTGATGTAGAAGAAGATGATAATTCTTTTGGAGTTTCGCGCTAGTTGGAGACTACATGGTGGGAATATTGTACTGCAAGCTGTTCAGTGTTTAGTCCACAACATCCACATGTCAGCCAGGCTCAAGAGACACAGACACATATGGAATTTACAACGAAACAGCTGTATCAAACTTTTGGTTAACATAACTTGTTTGATTAGTCTCAATAGCTTTATTTGGCTGAGGAAAAACTTGGTTGAGCTGAAAAGAAAATTATGTTGTCCTCATTTTCAGGTTAATCATACTCAGCTGTATAGGTATCTGCCTACAGGAAATCAGTGAAGGGTTGGGGAGATGATAGGGAAGGGGTGGCTGGGGGTAGGGGGATGGGGATGGGTGTTACTCCCACACTAGTTGTTCTAGCTGTCCCATGGACAGTCAGCCACACCCAGGCCTGCTCTGTGGCAGCCCAAGCGTCACAGTCCACAGGGAGCAGTCAGTAACCACTTGTCACGGGCAACCTGCCAGAGGAGATGCTGTATTCTGTTGTCAGCAACATGTTGAACAGGCCATAAAGTAAAAGCTGGTTCATCTGTGATCCACATGCAATTTGCTCTAAAGGCAGTCATTTCGGCATGTGCACTGCTTTATTCCCTTTAGCAGTAAGTTCAGCTTGAGGTGAACATGTCTACGGACCATCACTGTGATCTCAAAGGGAGGCAACACTTTCCCCCCCGGGCCCTGTCCCACTCAGGACGACTAATGTTGCTTGCCAAGGGCTAGGAGCCAGGCCTGCGGTCAGTGCCAGTGGTGGGGTGTGGTGACAGGGTTGTGATGTGTGTGGTGATAGGATTGTGATGATGTGTGGTGGTGACAGGGTTGTGACGTGTGTGGTGACAGGGTTGTGACGTGTGTGGTGACAGGGTTGTGACATGTGTGGCGACAGGGTTGTGACATGTGTGGCAACAGGGTTGTGACAGGTGTGTGTGGTGACAGGGTTGTGATGTGTGTGGTGACAGGGTTGTGATGTGTGTGGTGACAGGGTGTGTGTGTGTGGTGACAGGGTTGTGACGTGTGTGTGTGGTGACATTTTGACGCGTTGTGACAGGGTTGTGACGTGTGTGGTGACAGGGTTGTGACGCGTGTGGTGACAGGGTTGTGACACGTGTGGTGACAGGGTTGTGATGTGTGTGGTGACAGGGTTGTGGGTGTGACATGTGTGGTGACAGGGTTGTGATGTGTGTGGTGACATGATGTGATATGTGTGGTGACAGGGTTGTGATGTGTGTGGTGACAGGGTTGTGGGTTGTGACATGTGTGGTGACAGGGTTGTGATTTGTGTGGCAACAGGGTGTGATGTGTATAGCAACAGGGTTGTGATGTGTGTGTGATGTGTGTGGTGACAGGGTTGTGATGTGTGTGGTGAAGGGTTGTGATCTCTGTGGTGACTGCTGCAGGTTCCAGGAGCAGGAGGAAGAACTGCGCAAGTTGCGAACCTTCTTGGCTGGTAAAGCCGACGAGGAAGGCGATGGGAAAACCATGTGGTATGTGTCAGTGTGTGTGTGTATGTATGTGTGTGTTTGTATATGTATGTGTCAGTGTGTGTGTGTGTATGTGTGTGCATGTGTGTGCGTGTGTGTCAGTGTGTATATGTGTGGCAGTGTGTATGTGCGTGTGTGTGTGTGTGTGTGTGTGTGTGTGTGTGTGTGTGTGTGTGTGTGTGTGTGTGCGTGCGTGTGTGTGTTTGTTTACGAGTCTAGTAAGAAAAAAGGATGTGTGTGTGTGAGGAATGTGGGATGGAAAGGACTAGGAAGGTAGCGGTACAGTGGTATGGGGTTGGAAGGGGGAATGCATGTCTGTGTATGTATCCAGTTGCATGAGTTGTGGGCTTTCCCTGACTGGTTTTGAAAATGAGAAGAGATACATGATGCGTGGGTCCAGATGTTTTTTTTGTGGGGTGCAAGTGTATTCTTGGTTTTGCATCTCTGTAAGAAAGTGCACATGTGTGTGTGTGTGTATGCATGGCAGTACAACCTAAAGCTAGTCAGTGAGTTCAGTCAGTCAGTATGTATATATGTGTGTGGGTACGAGTGTGGGAAGAGGGATAGCTGTATTTCGCACGTGTTGTGCACATACAAATTCATTCAGGTACATATGTGTATATTCAATAAATGTGTTGCTCCTTTTCCTAAGATTGAAGAAATAAGAGATGTTATCATTGAACATCTGGCTTCAAACAGAACCATTTTTCAGGAGAAAATCCAGGAGAGTATCAGTCAGTAATCCCATCATTCATTTTAATATGTCTTTCATTAAATGTTAGAAGGGTACAAGAGTGCTTATATCTGCCCTTTCTAACAAATCTCATGTGCGCAAAAACAAAAAAAAAAAAAAAAAAAAAAAAAAAAAAAAAAAGTCTGTCAGGGGAAGTAAGTGTTGGTATGGACTGAAGGAGTTACTCCCCATGTACTTTTTTTTTTTTTTTTTTTTTTTGGATAGGTCATGCCAGAACATGAAATATTAACGAGAATATCACAAGTGATTTTTGATATTCCATGCAAATAGACTATTTTTACAGAAGGTTATGACTTTTTAGCAGTAACTTCTCTGTGTTAAGTAGAAAAACTGTAAAAACCCAAACATAACCTGAACAAATCCTGCATCAGTCATTAGGGAAGTAAATTGTTGAAATAGACTGTAGGAGTTACTTATACTTTAAAGCTTGATGACTGATTCAGGATCTGCTGTTTGATTGGAACAGCAATACCAATCCACGCTGAAAGGTATTGGCTTTGTCCAGGGGCATTATTAAAGAATTTTGATTACAATAGGATTAGCATTTTTAGTGTACTTGTGTTTACAGGCCAGCAAACAGATGCTTGAAGACCTAAAACTGCTGTAGTAGAAGTAACAAAGGAATTGATGAAAGTACCATGTCATAGGATCTTTCATTTCGTAGAAATCCTTTTGATTCTTCTCAATTGAACCTGTCAGAAGACCTTGAGATCTAAACACAGGCCTCTTCAGCGGTACTGACCATGTCGAATTTTCGCAAAAGAAGTTATGAGAGCAAAATCTGTACCGGCTGATGACATAAAAGGTTTTTTCCTTCCAGGAAGGAGATGAATCGGGTCATGCAGGACCTGAGTCAGCAGCAGCAGCTGCTGAAACACATGGACGAGGCTCGCACCTCCGGCAAAGATGGTCGTCGTGACCGGGACGTCAAGCAGATCAGTCGTTTGAAGCGGGAGCTGAACGCCTTGGAGTCCCAGCTGAATGCAGAGAAGGCGCTGCACGCCATCACAAAGAATGCCTTGCAGAACTTGGAGGAGGATAACTCACGGCTGCGGCATCAGCTGCACCAGATGCGTCGCCGGGGGCACAGTCATGACAAGTGAGTTGGTGAATGTGATGAGTGAATCTAGCATGCTTTGGACAAAGTTGTATGTCTTCAACCTGTATCTTTTGTTTCACTTTGCAGTGATAATGTTGTAATTAATGGAGGAAAGGGAAGGGGATAGAGGGGGTGCATGTTGGTTTACACAAGGGAGGCAAAGAAATGTTCTCATTTTCTGTTTTCTGTTCGTGTGCACACTTATGTGCACATGCATGTCTTATGTCTTTAAACAGGCTCTAGTACTTAAAGCGTACACATGTTGTAAATTAAATAAAAATGTTACTTTTTTCATGCTACTTCTACTCTGCTTCTAATAACTTTCAGTATGCAAGCGTATAGATCTGTGTTAATCTTATCTTAACATTGGACTGGTATACAAACTCATTCCTACCCTCCCTCAAAAATGCTTTTTTCTTAAAATTCAGAAAACACAAAAAGTCGAATGGAGGAAATCAACGAAATCATCGCCCGCTCACAGACCCGCGCGCAGGCCATGATGGCGTCAGGAGCATACCTGGATGGGACGTTCAAGTACCTGAACCCCTCCCGAGACTTCAACATGTCCTCCGCCACCCTAGCCAGCAGGGACGGGTCCCCAGACACATCACTGGCGCTGAGCGACACCTCCTTCGCCAGCGCCGGCATGTTCAGCAGTTCCATGCTCAACTTGTCCGGGACTTTCCCTCCGGCGGCTGCCTCGCAGAAATAGTGATGCCTTGTGGGAAGTCGCCGTCCGATGGTGGTTGTTAAGAATGTGTGGGATTGAAACACCTTATTTTGTGTGCAGAGCCAGTGAAGCTGCCTGTTTAACTGGCCTGGTTTACTTAAGGATTTTTCCAGGCATTGATTTGGTCCTCAGACACTCTTCCAGTGTCTGGACTGATACACGTAACTGATGAGCACTTACAGTGGAAGAGTTGTCGGTGACATCTGCAGTGAATGGGTGTATACATCATAGTCAGTGGAAGAGTTGTCGGTGACATCTGCAGTGAATGGGTGTATTGGGTGTATACATCATAGTCAAGCGAGAAAGAAATGAACAGAGAGGCAGACTGAAATCCAAAGAGTAGCACCATTTTAAGTCATTCCAGCAAAGTATTTGACAGAAAATATTTTTGTCCCTTGCCATACAGAAGGCTGTCTCTGTCAATTGCCTGAACCAAAATCATATCAGTGGCTGTCAGAAACATCTTCCACGTGCAAGGATTCACTGACCTTTGGTTCCCCCATTCAACTATGCAAATGTGATGCCATTTGTAGAATGGTAGAGATGTGCATTTGAGATAAGCATGTTCATGATTATGAGAAGGAAATATGCAGATGTGTGGTGCATTTTGTTTCAGAATGGTTGGAACGTGCATTTGAGATGAAATGGCGGTGAGAAGGAAAGAAAGGGCTGTGATATATGTCTAGAGTGATGATGACTCTCTGGTGATGACTGTGCATTTTCATCATGACAATCTTCACTTTTTTGTGCTTCGTTTTAGTGTGTCTTGTAGGTAATTATCTGTATATAGGCATTACACTTTTTTTTTCCAAAATGTGTTTGAAATATGCGTGTTGAAATCTCTGTTCAACATTTAAAAAGAAATGACATGTGTGGCATCATATATTCATGTGTGTTTGGATCATAGTGTAACTGGTTTACAGTCGTTGAGAAAGTCATCCACATCCGTCCAGGCATCTGTTTTCTTGTAGCTCTGGGGTTTTTGTTATGCTTTTGTTTTTAATGATAAAAAAAACTATGTAAATAAGGATTGAAAGAAATTAGAGAAAAAAAAACTCATGTAATCGCTGCCTCGGATACAGGCTGAAACTGAAAGTCATGTATTTATACCAGAGTTTGCAATAATGTTAACACTGTACAGACACAGTATCTTGCTTTGTTGCAAATGCTCTCTGTCTCACACGCCACTCAACAAGTTTTTGGCAAGTGTACTTTTTTTTTTTCGCAGAAAAGGAGAATAAGAGCTGCTGCCCCACCACCCACCTATACCCTCTATTCCTGGACCCATCCCTTTCCCCTTCTCCTCAGACAGGCGATCCATTCCTGTACTAGGTTGTTTGGTTAGGTCATGGCAGATTGAAATGTTGTGTGTTTTCATTATCATCAGTGAAAGAAAGAAGTGCTGTGTTGTCTGTGTGTTGGTTTTCTGCCCTGTGCTTGCTGGCATCGCAGGATTCCAGGTCTGAGACGCTTCCAAACACACTGCTTTCACCAAAGCTGGCTACCTCCTCAAAAAATATTCATGTTGCTTTCATTGAGAAAAAAAAAAAAAAATAAACAACAATGGAATTAGATAGCTTTACAAAAACTGCCGCCGAATAATAGTAGCACGTAGTTTGCACCTTACTGGTTTACACTAATTTGTACTCATGATTTTTGTATAGAATATTGTTTTACAAAGTGTTTACAGCAATGTAGAATGCATGTTTGATGTTTACCAGAGGTGGGTATTTTAAATCAAATCCAGGAAAACTCTTAGAAGTAATGTGATTCCACTCTACTGATGTTCCATAGTTATTTTTGCTGCTATTGTCTTTCTTTTTTCTTTTTTTTTAATGAGTATGTGTGCAGTTGTATGTATGCTCCTGTGTGCCTATGTTACTGGTCAGCCAGCAAATAATCTGTTTCATGACATGCCATCTCGTATTGACTAGTAAACTGTTCAGAGTGGACACTAGCTTTCTACTCTCGAATGTATCTTTGCCCATGTGCTGTTTTCATGTATTCATTTACGTTAAAGTGATTCTGATTGGTTTTCTATTTTACTGTGGATAATAAATCAAACTGAATTGCTAGATCCCTCAGGATGGTCTAGATTTATCGGCCTGCCTTCAGAACATCAAAAGATCAGCTATCATATTATGAAAATGTGAGAGAGAGGTCATTTCGTATGCCTGCAGAGCTGACAGTTGTGAGTTCAAACTACTAGTGAGGGCGGATTTTTCGGCTTGAATCTTTCTGTCCAGCCAGTGGTAAAAGGGCACCTGATTCAGTTCAAGGAAGGTTTAAGACAGCAGAAGGAGAGGGACTTGCTCTGTCTTCGATCATGTCGTTGCCTTTTCGTGGTGAAGCTCTGACAGTTTGCCCCCCCTACAGCCAGTATGCTATAGGAACTTTAACCTTTTGAAACATATGTCATAGTGTATGAGAAATCCAGGTAAATGTCTCACAGTTCATTTCGGAGCAGAGGAAACATTGGTCATCTGTCCTGAAAATGGCAATTGTTTTAGTAAACCATTTTAAGATTTTTAGTATTTTCATACTGTGGTTATGACAGATGGGGTGTTTTTGGCCGTGTGGCACACACAAATTATGAATGTGAAATGAGAATTTTTTTTTTTTTTTTATCTTTTTTTCATCAACTTGGAAATCCTCTGTCAATAAGGTAACCCGATTTTCGGAACTATTTCGTTCAAAACAAGGGCTTGTTAAATTCCCTTGTTTTAAAAGAAAGGTGAAGGCACACATACTGTGGCTGTAATTGATGTAGGGAATCCTGCCGCACCAGTTATTTTTTTGCTTGCTTACAATATGCTTGAGGCATTTTCCAGATACTCAAAGGTGCACTGGAGCTCGTGTGACCTTTCATTAAAGCTGATTTCCGGCAAACCGACACTCAACATCTGCAAACTTAAAACGCCTGTAAAACACTTTCACTCTTTCTCCCCATGTTTGCCTCTGGTGGTTGAAGAGTATCCTTCATCTGTCCAGCTTTCTCTCTCTCTCAGTCTTTCTCTCTTCCTGCAGTTGCATTTGATGCAGTGTTTTTTTGGTTTTTGTTTTTTTCAATAGTGAAAGGTCCTAAGTTCCTATGGGTGAATGTAAATCACACACTTGGAGATCTTAATCTCTTTTATTCATAGTAATTTCTTGGCCTTCCTTTACTTACCCCATCATCTCCTCTATCCCCATATGTGAGCATTTATTTTGTATTGATAAAAAAAAAAAAATCATGTTCAGAATATGTCAGTTTTAGATGCGAGATTTGGGTAGATTTTGGTTCTTCGGTCTCTCTTTTGTACCATGCCTTGTAAAGAGACACAAATTCCACAGATGATTAAAGAAAGTACCTTTAAAGACACCTTCCCTCATCATATGACAGTTTAGTTTTGAATAGATAGAGCTACTTCAACAGGGTATGGCTGTAACTCTGCCCCATCTGAAAGCAGTTTGCAGTATTGAAATGAATATGAAAAGTCCATTTATCTGAAATTTGGCAGTAGGTGATATAATTCATGGTGAACAACCTTACATGTAAGGCCCTCATTGGTGTTTTCTTTTACGGTTAAGTAGTTACGTAAAGCCTTATGCAGATGTTCCTCACTCACTGTGTATATAATTTTTTTCAGTGTATGAGCAGCACAAAGGTTGCTACTACTGTTTATTTATGTTGTGGTGTGTGATATAGTGGTGTGCCGCTGCTTGTGATCATAGTGCTCCTGCCAGCTGTTTGTACTGACTTGTCACTATTCATTTACCCTGCTGTAATCATTTTGAAACACAGCTGTCATCGACCCTTTTCATTTTTTGTGACTGTGATAAACTTTCATCTTCTCATTTTTTTTCCCCTTTCAGGTGTATTGATTGAGGTTTAATTTAATTACCAATAATGCCATTTCTATTTTGCTTTTTTTTTTTTTTATTTCATTTCTCTTCATCTTTTTGACAAAAAAAAAAAAAAAATCATGCCTGACACTTGTGACAGTTTTGCAGTTCATCGGATCTGGGTGAAAATTTGTTCCTAAAAGGTATCAAGTGAATCTGTGGCCATATTGAACATGGCAAATTACTGCATTCCCCAGTCTCTGGCTTTTTTTTGTGTGTGTGGGTTTTTGTGTTTTTTCTCTTTTCATGTTTTTTTTTTCCTTTCCTCACCTGCACTGAACGCTTTTACTGTCATTTGGACTTAGTTGATTAGAAAGAGTGGAATAAAGAAAGCTGTGATCGGTTATCCTTCTCAAGTTTAAGAGGAGTTAAAATCCTTCACTGCTTATCACTGAATACATCTCAGACTGGTTTTCACATTCCTTGGCTCTGCTTTTGGGGTCTCATTTAGTTGTTGTTTTTTATGTGTGTGTGTATGTTGTTGTCGTTAAAATAGCATTTCTGTGTTTCGACATACACGTTTATAACATTTTGTCCTTAAATGCATGTTGAGCAGTTTCATGGCTTGTTGTCTGTAATATTATGTCAGTGTCAGTGAGTTCAGCAGAGTCAAGCATTAGATTTGCTACTATTTGATAAGCATTGAGGCCTGTTATTTTTATAAAGCTGATTAGGCTAACACCTTCATTTTGTGTCACTTCTTGCCAAGATTGTCTATCCTCTCTTTTCAAGTGAACTTAAACATCTAAGCATTGACACTTTTTTCAGTCACAAATTTAAAAGAGAAATTACTATTCACACACGTATACACACACAAACTCTCTCTCTCTCTCTCTCTCTCTCTCTCTCTCTCTCTCTCTCTCTCTCTCTCTCTCTCTTCCCCCCACCTACCCCCATCATCCTCATCCCTCATCACATCAGCAGTATCAAGACCCATCAAGTTTAAATGTTAAAGTCAGTTTCACTTTCGGGTTTTTGTTTTGTTTGTTTTTGTTTTTGCTTTTGATGGCTATCTGTGATATCTTTGTTTCAATTGCTATCTAAACAGGTAATACTTTACAGCATTATTGTGATGCGTCTATAAGTTCTCCAGGGCTAAACAGTCCTTTGAAATTTTTGCTTCCATGTATTTACCCATGGTGTTACTTCAGTTGGTTGTCATCATGTATGATGTTTTAATCACTTAGGTGTATGCTTAGCTGTAGAAAATACTAACATTTATTTGACGATGAAGGCCCGTTTAAGCAGTTACACTTCAAAAACAGAAGTGCACAGAATCGTTTTTTTTTTTTTTCTCTCTCATTCAGCCCAACCCCATTGCATGTCTGGTTTGAGTTCAGTATTAAATTTGTCAGTTAGTATTTTTGTGAGCCACAATATAGTATCTTGTAGTCGCATTTACATTTTGCAGCACAATTTTCATTTACATAGTATTTTAGTATTATCTACGCATGTCTCCTTCACAGAGAAGTTTGACCAAAAAATTACAGTAGAAATGGCATTATAATTGTCCTTGTGTATTTTTGATTAGGTATTTAGCTACAACTGTATCAAGCGATCCTTGCTTTGCAGTTTCAATGGCTGACTATAGATAGAGATTGAAGATTTTGGTTTGAATGTTTTGAATTTCTTCCATGGATATAAACAGTTCAGTTCATTGCTGGCTATGCAAGTGAATTTCCCGCCCAAAAGCACTGCCATTATTTCTTGTTTGCTTTTTTTACTTCTTACTTTGAGATATAACTGCATTGATGTGTATAATGTGTCAAGAGACATTTTTAACTTTCATTAAACATTATGAACATATGATTATCACATCTATACCTTCTCCTGATTTTTTCGTTTTGTATTATTTTTGCTGCTGCTTTTAGTCTGGATAAAGTTAGTTTGTAAGTTTATTTCATCTCTTATGCTTAGATTTTAATATATCTATACTTCTTGTCAATCAAAGAAGATTGCTTTGTTTTTTTTGCCGGCAATCAACAGTTAACAGCATAACCTAAAATGTATTGGCTGTGCATAAGTTTGTCAAATTGTTTTGAAACGTTTATGCGTTTTCTTTTTGGTATGAATTATATATTACAGTTAAGCAATTTTTTGTAGTTGGGAGCAGGTCAGAATGGGTCATGAAAGGATCAAAATGGTCTGCTCAGGCTAGTCATTAAGTATTTTATTTCTGATATAAGACAAGCGCATGCTTTGAAGAAACTGTAAAGCTAGTTGTATACTCTTTGCCAGAAAAGAGGTTCATTTGCAGGCAAATTTGCAGATGTACTCATAGCACACAATAAAATGTTCCCCTGAGCTTGTACACTGATATATGCAGTATATTTCAGCAAAGTGTCTGTTACATTTTGGTCAGAGGAGAGAAAAAGAGAAGACACATAGTTTGCTGCAGGCAAAAAAAAAGGATTTGAGTTCCAGTATGCCAATATGCCAATAAGATCAGTATTGTCAGATTTAACGTTTTATGTTTCATGTCTTCTCATGTTTATTTGTTTCTTTTTTTTTTTTTTTTTTTTTTTTTTTTTTTTTTTTTTTTTTTTGTCTTTTGAAACTGTTAAGTTCATTCATTTTAAAGATTTTTCTTGCTTAAAAAAGGAAAGAAAGAAAGAAAAAAAAAATTATGCCAATATTGGCAGGATAGACTTTAGGTTTTCTTTTAAAGGATTGTTACTAAAAAGTACAATGATAGTTTTAAGCAAATGAGAAGTGATAACAAACATCATACACTTGTTTTTTGGGTTTTTTTTTTTAGCAGTCACAGGGATTCTAGAAATCATTCAAAGAAATTCTGCAAATTATTCCAAAAGTATTTAACACAGAATATGATAAGCAGCGACCATGTAGCGTCGTGCTATGCAAGTAGAGTGGGTGCAGGCAGCTTCCTTTGCTCGTTTCTCTTTCATCTTCCAGATAAGAAACCTTATATCTAAAGAGAAAGCAAGTTGTTTTTATCTCTTGAAAAAATGTTAAATGAAATGGAGATAATAACTGTACTGTACCTGACATGTATACTCATTCAAAATAAATGAAGTGCTTGTATGCATTATGTAAAAAAAAAAACAACTGAATACACTGTGGGTGT
>JADBJO010002588.1:150000-177500 GCA_016801955.1 Conus betulinus | reverse complement strand
TATTCATATTGCCTGTTCTATGGCCTTTCGTCCGCTGGATCAAAGGCAACAGGGACTTCTAACAATTCCAGATCGAGAGGCGTGGCAATACTCTTCAATAATAACTTTGAAATTCAAAATAAAGAAATTAATTAAAGATGTTCAGGGTAATTACATAATATTGGTTATTAATACAATGGGAAAAGATTAATTTTGGTGAATATCTATGGACCAAATAAAGATGATCCTTCCTTCTTTGAAATCATACAGTTGAAAGTAGAAGAATTAAACATAGCCGACATAATAACAGCCGGAGACTGGAATTTGGTTCTTAACCCTAGTATTGACTATCAAAATTATAAACATATCAATAACAGTCATGGGCAGGGAAGTAGTTACTGAAATGATGACAAAACTAGAGCTAGTTGATATATGGAGAGAGTTGAATGCAGACACGAGACGGTATACATGGAGAAGACCAAAACCCTTCCAACAAAGCAGGCTAGATTTCTTTTTAGTGTCCGATTCGTTAATCACTGATATTGAAGATGCTGATATTTTCTTTGGATACAAAACAGATCACTCTTTGGTATATATATAAATATTGCTTTTAAAAAAGAAGACAGACATGAAGGTTTTTGGAAATTTAACTCTTCACTTTTGAGAGATAAGAGATATGTAGACCTTATTAATGAAAAGATTGAAGAAATTAAGGAACGATATGCGCTACTACCATACAGTAGAAATTCTCTTGATAAAATCCCAAACAATCAAATTCAGTTCTCAGTTTCAGACCAGTTATTCTTAGATACTCTGATTATGGAAATAAGAGCAGAAACATAGGCCTAACATTTAGCATTCATAAAAAAAAAAAACATAAATGAAAAAGAAAAACACGTTGCAAAAGAAATTCAAGCTTTGGAGAGCAAAACCCCTTTACTGGAAGCGGACGTTGCGACCCTGAAAAAGAAAAAAGATGAATTGAGTGAGATTAGGAAAACAAAGATGGATGGAATAATTGTAAGGTCCAGGGCAAGATGGGCGTCACAAGGGGAAAAAGTAAACAAATACTTCTGCTGCTCACTGGAAAAAAGAAACTTTGTAAGCAAAAGAATGCTAAAACTAGTCACGGACAAAGGAACAACTCTAACAGAAACGGACGTTATGTTAGAAGAAACAAAGAATTATTTTAAAAAACTTATATGCAGAAAAGAAAGTAAAAGATATTGAAATTGAAAAATATGCCAATAATCTACCCAAACTAACTCAAGCAGAATCCGACGAGTTGGAGGGACCAATTACCTTAGAAGAAGCTACTACAGTCTTAAAAAATATGGAGAATAATAAAAGTCCTGGGACAGATGGTATGACAGTAAACTTTTTAAAATTCTTTTGGAGACAATTGGGGGATTTTGTTGTCCGTTCATTAAACGAGGGATACAATAAAGGCGAAATGTCTATAACACAAAAAGAAGGTATAGTAATTTGTTTACCAAAAGGAGAGAAGCCACGAGAATATCTGAAGAACTGGAGACCAATTTCACTTCTAAATGTTACTTATAAAATTGCTTCTGCCTGCATTAAAGGTAGAATAAAATGTTTTACCCAAAATTATAAATGAGGATCAGTCAGGTTTCACTCCCGGTAGATACATAGGAGACAGTTTAAGAACCATATATGATCTAATTCACTATTTAGAGGTGAACCGCTTGCCTGGGTTATGGTATCAGTAGATTTTGAAAAAGCATTTGACTCTGTTGACTGGTCATTACATGAGTAAGGTTCTACGTGCATTTGGTTTCGGAAAAGGAATACAGAAATGGATATCACCTTTTTATGAAAAGATAAGGTCTCTTATGTTATAGTGAACGGGAAGGTTTCTTCAGGATTTTCTATTCGAAGAGGATGCCAACAAGTGATCCTATATCTCCCTATTTGTTTGTTTTTATGTGCCGAAATACTAGCAAATAAAATAAGGCAAGATCAAGATGTTAAAGGCATAAAAATAAAAAATACAGAGTTCAAGACAAATCAGTTTGCAGATGACACCACCTTCACACTGGAAGGAGATAAGAAATCATATGAAAAGTTGTTCACAGATCTCTATGAATTTGAGCAAATATCCGGACTTAAATTAAACTATGAAAAAAACGTTTAATGTTTGGTTAGGGATAAAAAAAAAAAAAGAATTCCTCGAGCACGTACTTACCCTTATATAAAATGGAATGGAACCCTTTAAAATTTAAAATCCTAGGGGTGTTTTACAAATAATCTGACAGATATGACTCAAATCAATGTGACAGATAAATTTTTAGAAGTTAAAAATCTATTTTTTTAAGATATGGTCAAAAAGAGTAATAATTACACCACTAGGTAGAATAGCAGTGCTAAAATCATTAGTGCTATCAAAACTTGTATACTTGTGGATCCTCCTGCCCAACCCTCCAGACTCACAAATAGATATGTTGCAAAATATGTGTTTCAAGTTTGTTTGGAAACAACAAAATGATAAAATTAAAAGAAAATATTCTGTGCAAAAAACATTTGGAAAGGAGGACTAGGTATACCCAATATTAAGATATATATCCAATCCTTAAAAATCGCCTGGATTAGGAAAGTATACGTGCAAAATTGTAAATGGAAAACAGTATTACATTCATTATGTCCTGAAATCGATGCCTTTGATTCATATGGACCAGATAGATTCGTACAAAGCAAAGTAAATACATTTTGGAGAGATGTTTTTAAGGCATATAATTTTTTTTGCAACCGTGCAGAATTAAAAAATAACAAAGATCTAGCTACTGAACCTATTTTTTGTAACGAAAAGTTCAAAGTGGGAAATAAAACCGTTCTTTTACAAGAAATGGATGCAGAACAATATATTTTTGGTTAAACATTTACTTGATGACAATGGTAACTTATATAAGCCGTCACACACTGTCAGAGAAGCTGGGATCGGAGGTCAATTTTCTAAATTATATAAGTGCGTACAATCAATAAAAGAATATGCGAAGAAAAATGTTAATAAAACTCGACAGTAATATCAGTAATGACAGAACATTAGCGTTACAAAAAATTTGTAGCGCCACTAAAGGGGCACGCATTCACTATGATATTATGATAGAAGAGACATTGAGGTTTTAAACATCAGCTCTTTTATGAAATGGGAACAGAGCCTTAATGTACCTATTAATTGGACAGACGTACTAAAAAGAATTAAGAAAATAAAAATAAAAAACTGAAATGGTTCCAGCTTAGAATATCACAGAATTCTGGTAACTAACAGTACTTTGAAAAGAATGCAGGTTGTGGATAGTGACATGTGTAATTTCTGTAACAGAGAGAAAGATTCAATTAGTCACTACTTGTGGGAATGTGAATTTGCACATACTTTCTGGAAAGAACTTGAAAATATTCTAAAAAGTGTTCACACTGTGAAAGATTGTCATTTAATATAGAGCTTATATTGTTTGGCGCTGATGATGAGAAAAAAAAAACAGATGATATATGCTAGACTTAATCATTTTAATGGGAAAATATTTCAAATACAAATGTGGAATTAATAAGATGAAACCTAACCTAATAATGTTTCTAAAGGAACTATGTTACAGACATAAAATTGAGAAACATATGTACTCGATGGTGATGAACTATGCAGAATACGGGACAAAATGATTTCCATATATAACATTAATACAAGAGTAATGTTAATAATCCATATAGAATATAATTCCCTTTGTTTTGCATGTTGTCCGCGCGACCTTGAGAATTAAATGAAACAATGTGACTGAAATATGTTTGTGTAACGTATTTTCTCTAAATGTCATGATGTATCTATGAGGACACTATGTGACATGCTACATGACTTTGTTTGATGTTTGTAAATACTGTCGCTGTTGTCCAGTGAAATACTTAGATATACCACAGTTCATAATTCTGTGTTGTTCGACACCAGGGCATAGAAATAGAATCCAACAGCACCCCAAAGCAACCAGCAAAGGGTAGAAAAGTAAAACGAGAAGAAAGTGCAGTAAGGAAATGAGTTGCTGAAAAACTGAAATCATTATGCACAAACAGTATAAAGTGTAGAGGAAAGCCTTTGAGCCTATGCTTGAGGATCCACTGAAGGATGCAAGGGAGGTCAAAAGATATCCAACAGTCAGAATGGTCAGCTATGCTGTTTGATAACCCAAGCATTGTCAGCGGCTACGAATTGTGCATATGTGCAGAACAGCCTTTACTTGGACCTCCTGAGAGATGCAAGCTCCCGTTGGCTGACTAAAGAATATCATGTTGCACTATTTAGTAGTGAGGAAAAAGCAAGTGCAGGCTAACAATTCTCCCGTCCTTACATTAATGTTTTCACAAAGATTTAAACAACAATACAATGTGTGTGTGTGTGTGTGTGTGTGTGTGTGTGTGTGTGTGTGTGTGTGTGTGTGTGTGTGTGTGACAGTGACAGATACACATCATAGACGACTGATGGTGAGACTGGTCTCTTCTCAGTGACTTACACTGGCTAATTATTGGCCAGTTGTTGATGATTGACAGTAATATCACCCCACCAATGACGCCTGACAGTGGCAGCGCCTGATTAGTGAAGATAGTTAAATGACTATGGCCAACGAATAACGACTGACATTGACAGTGCTCCACTATTGATGACTAAGACTAATAAAACCCAATCAATTGATGGCTAACAGTGAACAGTGCCCCACTATTGATGACTGAGATTAGTAAAGCCCCATCAATTGATGGCTGATAGTGACAGTGCCCCGCTATTGAATTCTGAGACTAATAAAGCCCCATTAATAGATGGCTGATAGTGATAGTGTTCCACAGTTGATGACTGAGACTTATAAATCTCTATCAATTGATGGCTGATAGTGACAGTGCTCCACGATTGATGACAGAGACTAATAAATCCCCATCAACTGATGGCCGACAGTGACAGTGCTCCACTGTTGATGACTGATACCCCCATCTATCGATGGCTGATAGTGACAGTCTTTATTTTTGATGAACGACGCTGCTGGTATGCATTTGTCGCTAAATGACAATGACAATGCTCCATTATCTATCACTGACAAACAATGACAATGCTCCATCATTCCTCACTGACGGACAATGACAATGACAATGCTCCATCATTCCTCACTGACTGATAATGACAATGCTCCATCATTCCTCACTAACAATGACAATGCTCCATCATTCCTCACTGACGGACAATGACAATGCTCCATCATTCCTCACTGACTGACAATGACAATGACAATGCCCATCATTCCTCACTGAGAGACAATGACAATGCTCCATCATTCCTCACTGACAATGACAATGACAATGACAATGCTCCATCATTCCTCACTGACGGACAATGACAATGCTCCATCATTCCTCACTGACTGACAATGACAATGACAATGCAATCCATCATTCCTCACTGAGAGACAATGACAATGCTCCATCATTCCTCACTGACGGACAATGACAATGACAATGCTCATCATCATTCCTCACTGACTGACAATGACAATGCTCCATCATTCCTCACTGACAATGACAATGCTCCATCATTCCTCACTCAATGACGGACAATGACAATGACAATGCTCCATCATTCCTCACTGACTGACAATGACAATGACAATGCTCCATCATTCCTGACTGAGAGACAATGACAATGCTCCATCATTCCTCACTGACTGACAATGACAATGACAATGCTCCATCATTCCTCACTGACTGACAATAACAATGACAATGCTCCATCATTCCTCACTGACTGACAATGACAATGCTCCATCATTCATCACTGACTGACAGTGACAATGGCAATGCTCCATCATTCCTCACTGACGGACAATGACAATACTCCCATCATTCCTCACTGACTGACAATGACAATGCTCCATCATTCCTCACTGACTGACAATGACAATGCCCCATCATTTGCTTACTGACGGACAATGACAATGCCCCATCATTCCTCACTGATTGACAATGACAATGCTCCATCATTCCTCACTGACTGTAACAGTGCCCATCACTGACACCAACCACTGACAGTGCCTAATCCAGCGGCATAAAGAAGATGCCAGAACTAGAATGGGGGGAGTGTAAGAGTGGAAGTGGCGTAGCGGGGGGTAGGATAGCCAGGAATGACACGGGAATGACAAACGGACATGGCCGGGGAGACAGGGGGTGGGGCTCATCTGACAATTCTGGGAAAACTATGAACTGTCAGAAAGACCAAAGAATCAGGCAAGAAGGACAGGGGGGGGGAGAGAGGGGGGAGGGGAGGGTTGTTGTTACTGACCCTCCCCTCTTCTCACATATTCCTAACACCACTGCTGTCACTGACGACTGATAGCGTCAGTGCTTCACGCTAACTGATGACTGATAGTGAGCGCCCCCTATCTTTGATCACTGATGGTAAAAATTCCCCAAGATTGATCCGTAAAGTGACACTCCGTTTTTCAGTTTGCCTGTAAATAACTGGCTTAGTATAGCATATTATTTCTTTTTCAAATTAAAAGAAAAAAAAAAAAAAGAAAAAAGAAAAGCAATGCAAAGACAAGACAAAAAAAATTGTTTATTAGAATGAAGGATGCAGAGCGAATATCATACTTTGACGTCTTGAAGCAGACGTTTAAAGGTAGATTGATCGCAGGCGGGAATTGCAACAGGAAAATACAAGTTATTATAAAATATTATGACAACAGGAATAATCGATCGATCTGCTGTTCAATGAGTTGTTGTTCGTGCGCATTTGCACAATCCATTGATGGCGCAAAAACTGATCGGTACGTGCGCACTTTGTACATTTTCAATCCTTTTTCTTTCTTCTTCTCCTTCTTCTTTTTGAGACAGAAACGAGGTATCAGAACTACAAGACACTTTAGGCTCAAAGTAGTGCACATGTCACTCTCGAAAAAAAAAAAAAAAAAAAAAAAAAAAAAAAAAAGGTCATTTGTGAGGTCTTTGTTCAGAAGCCCCCTGTAGTGTCGATCTCGATGATAAGTGTTTTTTTTAAGGAGACGCCATTCAGTCTGTGAGAGTGCTAATCAATGACGTCTACGCAAAAGGGGGGTATATCTTTTACCAGTGGAGTGAGCATCACTCTAGACGCTATGAGAAGATAATCTGCTGACGGAAAGAACCACAGTCCAATGGGCTTCCTTCCTGTGGGGAACCTTTACGCCAGTGGTTTAGGAGTTACCCCAAAATTGGGTTTTAAACAAAGGATTTACACGGCAAGTATGAACTTTCCTCAGCTGCTTCTGTTCCATGAACGTAGGTCGGTGGGCACACAACATACTCTAAAGAATGTCACAAGATGGTAAGTCATTCTCAACTGTTTAAAACACAGGAAACTGAAAGAGCAAAGTGTACATTTTTAGCTCAAACATCTGTTTACACGAGTTGTCGCCACGGAATTTGGTCACATGAACTAATAGCACGAATAACTGTCAATTTCTGCGTAATCAACAGAAGCGTCAAACAGTAAGGAAACTTAATCGGTTGCTGGAATTGTGGGGCAGAGCATGACACGGTTACTAGGCTGCCAGCCAAGTGGAGCAAACAAGTTACGAAAGGACACGCTGTTTCTTAGTTCTGTTCTACGTACTCAACTTTCTTGACTTGTTTTTCGGAAGATCTGGAAACAGCAAAAACAAACAAACAAACAAAACTTAGGTGCTCGGCTTGTGTTATTTCCGCCATCAAAGTTCCTTCAAAATAGTCTTTTTTCTCTGGCTTTTTCTCTCTCTTTTTTTTTTTTTTTTTTTTTTTTTTTTTTGTTTTTTGTTTTTTTTTTTTTTTGTTTGTTTTTTTTTGTCTAACTGATTGTGCCCCTTATTTCAAAACCTGCGTGGCACCGTGTAGTGCATGAGGAGTAAGAATGAGAACTTGTGTCGTTTTTTGTCTATAGATTATGTTGTTGATGTCAAATTGGAACCATAAAAAGAGTGTTTAAAGAAAAAGAAAGAGAGAACTCTAAATGGAAAAAAAAACAATGACAAAACTAACCAACCAACCACCACACAACTATTACAACAACAGCAAAACAAAAACAACACCGACAACAATAATGACAACAAGAACAACACACCTATTTATACACAACAGCAATAACAATAACAAAACAAAAACAGCACACACACACACACACACACACACACACACACACACACACACACGCACACGCACGCACACACACACACACACACACACACACACACACACACACACACACACACACACACACACACACACGCACGCACGCACGCACGCACGTATACACATAGATACGTACACTCTTCAGTGGCGTCAGAAGATATTTTGCAGACGGGGTGGGGGAGTGGGGGGATCGACAAATCTGAACTGACAAAGACTTCACTTCAGTCTTCCAAATTTTTAATGAAAGCGGGGTAGGTAGGGAGATGACAGAAGGTGGGGGGGGGGGGGGGTGACTACCCTTTCAAAGTTTCATTTTGGCTTCAGGTATTGGGAGGGCTAAAAGGAAGTGTGGCTCCCTCAATATATTCGGGGGGGGGGGGGGGGGGGGGGGGGAGGAGGGGGGGCGAGGGTGGAGGGGGGGTGTGCAACGGTGCTCCCTGTCCCTCCCTCAAGGTCCCGACGCCATGGTTCTTGGACGCCCGTACTTACGTTACATTGCACGCCGATGTTGGTGGGGAAGATTTTACCCTCCGACAATCCGTCAGTCAGGCCGTCTTCATTCCCCTCGTCTTCCACCCTCAGCCCCTTCCCTGCGTCCTCCACCGCCCTCCTCTACACTGGCAGCAGCAGCATCACTGTTCTCCTTTTCCAAGACAGCTCTACCACTTGTCTCTCTTTGCTCCTGAGATTTTGCTTCGGCTGGCTCTTTAGCGAGTTCCCTGACGTGCTCGATGTGGATGTTGCTGTTGCCTTCATCACCACCACATCCAGCAGATGAACTCTCATTGGTGCTTTTGATTTGGGTAAAAAATGTCGAGGTAACTTTTGACTTTAAGAGAAGCTCTGCTTTTTGGAACGGTGTTTCGGTATAGGGGCGCATAACTAGGGTTCGACCTTTGCTTGGAATTTTGGAATGTTCTAGGCCGGTGTCTTTTCTCGGCCCCCTTTGTGAAAAGATTCTTGAAACCTGGGATTTTTTTTGAAAATACATGGCTTGAAATGTGTGTTTACACTGATTTTGTGTTTCCGCGCCCATGGTTTATCTGTACTCTGCTTTCCTTCGTCAATCATACGGTGGGTTTTATCATTCTTTCTTATCACAGTTCTCCGTTGGTCTCCTGCCTTTACGTCACTTCCGCTGATTTCTTCTTCTGAGACAATTACGTCGCGCCTAGAGATACTGTCTTCAGAAAACTCGGCGCAGCTGATGCAGAGGAATTTGTTAAATGGCTCGATTTGATCATAATTTTTCCCGGATTCAGTTTCTGGAAAATGTGAGTCCTTTGAAACGGCGACACTTTCTACAGACACAATATCAGCTCTTTTGCCATGTCTTTATCACAAACACAGATTCCCCCTGCCTCTCTCCCAGTATCATCAAAGGTTTCGAGACATGCATCATTTTCAGTAAGCTGTACATTGTTGAAAGAGTTTGGAAGTTGAACTGACCTCATTCTTAAACCCTTTTCCTCGACCACTCCTGAAGCTTCTGAAGCACCGAAGGAATCAGAACAGTTCATAGCATCATCTTTGACGTCATTTTCATCAAGGGTAAGACCTTTAGTGACAACCTCAGAAGTACATACTCCTGAGACAATCTCAGCAGCACGTGGTGTTGCATCTGCCTGACTATTCCCGTTGATAGATATTCTGTTGACGTTTGTAACCCCATCGACACAATCAATCTGATTCGCAGTATGAGACTTTTCGTCGTGAAAATCAACGTCAACGTTCTCGCGACTTTGACCGCCAGTGTTAAAAAACGTCTCTGAATACCTTAGGACATCAATTTTCACACCACTGTCTGAAGCACTCACGTCAATGCCAAATTTCTCTACGACGCATCGACTATGAGTGAAAGCAACCTGGCCGCTAATGTCAGTGATGGTGCCCGTGCTGTGAGTGTCCGATGAAATGTTTGTACAAGCGTCCCTCGTGAGGCGATGGTTGGTATTGGTGTTCCCGCAAGAAGGATCCGATTCTGGAATGGAGCTGGACTGCAGGCGTTTCTGCAGATCGGTGCTGCTCTTCAGACCTTCAAGTTGCTGGTGTATCATCTGTGGACAATGTTTGGTTGAAAATCGGTGAAAAGTCGCAATCATGGTCAAATAATGCAAACCCTTCAAAGCCCTGACTGAACACAAATACCCCAAATTCTGGCTTCAAATGAGAACAGATCTATCGGCAATGTGACACTGAAGTACTAGTGACAGCCTGTAGCCGTTGGCCAAAAATACGGGTTGCGCAAATCTGAAGATATTAAGGATAACGCAAAAATTGCTCAGCTGATGTCTCGCTACAGACTCAACCGAAGAATGATTCAAGATTACCTTCGTTGCATGCGCGCTGTTCAACGTATATGCTGCACTTTTTTTTCCTCCTTCCTCAGTGGAGATTTTTTTTTCTTTCACTGATCAGTAATAACCAGGTCAAGCAAGTTTGATACTACGTCCAGTCTGCATGCAACAGAAGGGAATCATTTCTTACATGAAGTAGACATATTCAGATGCCAAGATACTTAAATGAAGAGAGGGTGTTAATAAAAGAACAAAAAAGTGTTTTGTAACACAATCACAATCAATATAATTGCTATCATCATGTATATCCTGGTTACTCCTTGTCAAGGACACACACACACATGCACACGCGCGCGCGCGTACACAGATAGATAGACAGATCGATGTAGATGTAGATAGATACATACATACATAGTCACGCACGCACTCATGCACTACAAGCAGTGGTAGCATTCGACACGTTGGCACCACACACACACACACACACACACACACACACACACACACACACACACACACACAAATGCTATCTTGCATACATGCCTAACTCCTCTGTCAAGCAGCAGTATTTCAGAGCCACACACACACACACACACACACACACACACACACACACATAACATACAACATTCATACACACACGCACATATGCATAGGTGCGCACACACACACACACACACACACACACACACACACACACACACACACACACACTGAAAACACACAAATACTATCCTCCATGCATCTAATTAACTCTCTGTCAATCATCCAAAATAGCACAGACAAGACACCCAATGTCCAAAACACACACACACACACACACACACACACACACACACACACACACACGAGAGAGAGAGAGAGAGAGAGAGAGAGAGAGAGAGAGAGAGAGAGAGAGAGAGAAAGAGACAGAGAGGGGGGGGGGGGGAGGGAGGGAACAGAGAGACACAAGGTCAGAGAAAGAGAGAGAAGCGAAAAGTGAAAGAGAAGCATAAACACATATATTACGAGAAAAATTAAAGAAGCGTTTAGGAGCGCAGGACTAGCACAATCCAGACTCCACTCGCTCAAATGTGTGTGCACATTTATAACAAACGACCCAAGCAACCTGACCAGTAGCGACACCAGTAACAAGACAATCGACCTGCACCAGTTCTTCACTGCTACAAGCCCTCAACCAGTGATCTCCCGGAGAGCCTGCCTCTGCCACTGTGGTAAGACTGCCGGTGGCACTATGATTGCAAGAAGAAGGCCGCTGCTTCGATGCTGCAACTGAGACTGAGGGAGGAGACTTGGCACATTTTTCCATTTTATTCAAAATCCGTTGCAGGGACTGCACGCGGCTTTCTATGGCTAACTGGAACAACAAAACGAGAGTACATGCGAAGGGTCTTGGATGTGCCCTGTAAGCTTACCTAGTAAGCATCCTCTTTTCAGTTTGGATTGAAAAAGAGAAGAAAAAAAATCATGCATGGAGCTGTACCTAATAAACCCACAAACTAGTTTTTTGTTTTTGTTTGTTTGTTTTTTTTTCCGGTATTTTTGTGGAAACTATCATTTTCTGAGAACACACACACACACACACACACACACACACACACAGATAAATGTAGAAGAAATGGATAAATGATATTTAGACGATCACGTTCACTGTGTTGTTGCTGAAATGAAAAACATATCAAACCAATCTCCCACTCTAAGAAATAAACAAGATGCAAAGCATTTAAACGTACTCCCAGTTTATCTTGAATGCGACGTCACAATCAAACATGCGTCATAATGTATTTCGTCACTTCGGCTTATGACGCAAAGAAGTTTTGACGTCATTTTTGTTTGCGTTCATTTTCTAGATATTGCATAAAGAAGAAAAACCGTTTGGGGCCGTTACAGTCATTAGTAATGGTTATTCTGGTAAAATAAAACATCGGGCATCATCCGTGACCCATAATGAACATACCTACAAATTTTCAGAAAGATCGGCGCATAAGTTTTGTCTGGAGCGAGTGGAACACATTTTGACCACGGACAGACACACAGACAGACAGCATTTCTTCGTTCCCATCCTAAAGTACTCCCTGTCTGTCCTATAAAAAGTGGGAGTACAAAAAAACAGATCCAAACGCAAAACTTACCGGGTAGCTCTGCTGCTGAGGTTCAGAAGCTGCAGCGACACCCATGAGTCTCTGGTTCCGTCCTGCTCTGCTGCTCCCTTGTTGCTGAGCAACTCACCAGTCTGGCTTCGCTTCATTCCAGTCTCTGAACTTTTGACGAGGTCTTCGTGGAAACTGTCCGTACTGCCATTTGCGAAACCTGCTGCATGATTTCTGTCCGGTCTTTGATCTCGTGCAACTTCACCGGCACTGAAAGATTCTTCACAGTCAAGCGTGGATACTGTAGATCCGCTGGACGCGGAACACACCATGGTCGACCTGCACTGATTTATCAAAGGGTCCACGGGACTACTTGAAGGACTCTGGTCTGCAACTGAAGAACTGGATGTGACAGCGGTGGTGCTAAGGCTGCCCATGCTGGTGCATGGACTACTAGCATGCTTCCTGGGTGAACCATCCTTCATGACGTCTGTCGGAAAATAAGACTGTGATGTTGAAAGCGAGAGGGCAGGAGCCTGTATCAGTTTCAGAAATGGCTTTGCCTTCCTTGGGTCCTGTGATGCTCGAAAGTACACGTTGAGGTTGATTGAAGTCCACTGGAAAGTTGAGATCACCACCAGCTGAGTCTGATTTATTCTGAGCACAGGCAGGATAATCAACGTTATAGCGCACGCCCTTCAACCTTTCATTGTGGTTTTCTTCCAAAGAGGATCCACTGACCTCCACTGGATGGTCGTTACCTGCTCTAGCTTCTCTGTTTGTGTCTATGTTCACTGAACCATGGTCTCTGTTTACGTCACTCACAATATCATATGATCCACCATCCAGAATCGAAGTATCTACACAAGTATCACTGCAGAAGGTTTCTGTGTGGTTTAAGGTCACTCCCCCGGTGCAAGTAAAGCTTGGGTCCACATGACTAGATTTACAACTGACTCCCAGGAGAATAGGACCACCCTGGAAGTCTTCTCTCAGAAATTTGGGGTCCCACTTCACCTAAATTACTGGAATGAGCGCGGCACGGGCTTATGTTTTCTGCAGTTTCTGAAGTGTTCATGCCTTTTAATCCTAGCTCGCGCAAACACGATCAATGGCTCCATCATTCACTGTTGAAGGATCATTTGTTTTTGAAAAGTCGCATTTTCGGTTGTCCCAATATTCAGTACATGTACAGCTATTCGTTCTGGTGTTTGTATCAGAAATGCTAGATGTCTGATTTAATTCGGACAAATCACGATCTCCAATGGGTACCCATTGTCAGTTGGGTCATTTCTAACATTGTCAGACATTTTGGTTTCAGAACGTTGGATAACAGGTTTCTCTACGTCCTGGCACTTTGCAAGTGCTACGTTAAGTGACTGCAATGTTGAGGGTTTTCAGGCAAGTTTCACAACCAGAATGAGAAATTTCGCAGATTCCTTCCAGTGTATGCTGTGAGGATGTCTTTGATTCTGTTTTTTGGAGCGAAGTTCTTTTCCTTTGTATACTACCAGAGTTGGAACTGGAGCGAGACTGAACTCTGGTTGTACAGACAGACTCGGTGATTGAAAAAAACGAATCACACCCTCGATCAGTTGAGCTGGACGGACTATTACAAACAACAGCTCCACGCAGTCCAGAAGACTTTTGATCTGCACAGTGAACTGGGTCCTGATTTTCTCCCTCCAAGCCTGTGGAAACAGAAGAGCTTGCAACAGACATTTCAGAATGGCCACGTTCAGCCCCTATAGCAAATCTTTCCAAACTGGTGCACATATTTTCGTTACCTGCTTGACATGCAGAGTCTCTGACCCGAACAGTCTTGGGTGGAATCACTGGTCGAATGACCAGGGCTGATGAGGCATCATCTTCACCCAAACACACAAGAAAGGTGCTATACTTACTTGGACTTGAATTGGACTTGTTCTCATTGTTTGTTTCAGCACTGAAGATTCTGTCCAGTTTCGAAAATATTTCGGAACATACGGAACAGGTATCAGCATTTTGTTTGTCTGATGTTTCACAGCCACTACACTTGTGTCTCGCCTCTAGCTGTTCACACAGACGACCAGGAGCAAGACTTCTGTCCCATCTGCACTGATCATAGGAGAACACTGAAGCATTGGAACAGCATTCCTGTGAAGGACGGTCATGACATGTGCAGTTCTGTTTAGTACAATCAGAATTATTTTCAATCCAACTTCCTGATTTACAAAGCAGATGACCAGATCGTGCCTGAAGCTTGGATCCACCGCAGTCTAAAGTGTGCTTCTCTAAATCGTGTAAAACGCTGCTGCAAATATTGTGTACATTTTGCTTGCTTTCTGCTTTTTCTATCATGTTCGCAGACTGTGTCATCGTTCCTGAGACAGGTTCACAGTCCACACTGCTAGAAGCAAACCTGTGGCAAAGGTCTGGCTGTATCTTAGGATCGGCAATGTTAGACTTGTGCATTTTTAACAAAGTTTCAAGCAAACTCATCGCGGTATCAACAACGTTTGAAGAAACTTGAGTAACGCGGTAGCTGTGATTGATATCTACGGCTCTGCATACACGCTCTGTCGCCTGTCCTAGCTCTGTCAATGCTTGGTTCAATACTTCCACGACAGAAAGCAGTACAGTTTGTACCAGTTTTCTCTCTTCAGCTGTGGGCTGATTGCCTCTGATCAACAGCATCTTCACCAGTAAGTTCATTGTGGCTGTCAATACATAATACTGTATTTTGCTCCCTTTGAGTAGTGGTGATACTGTGTTCACACTCTTGGGATTCTGGTACGCCCTCTTCTTTATCACAGACAATGCTCTCAGAATCGCAGTTTTCCATTTTACTTCTTGATTCACAACTACTGTTTGTTGTCCAATAGAAACGATCTGTATCCACGCTAGTAGAACATGCTTCGTGCAGTTTGCATTTTCTGTTGTGGCTGCAATAATCTGGCAAACTATTGATATCTGGTTCTGATCGTGTTTGCTCTGTTGTCTTTGCGGACGTGGTGTGCTTTCTTTTCTTGACACGGTGAGGTTTACTGGAGTGTGACGAGGCTGTCGAGCCACTCAAGGGATACAGACAAACAAACTGCGGAAAGCCAGCACAGGGCACACTGACTGAGTGACAGGGGCAGGCATTGATGTGAACAATTTTACGCACTAGCCCACAACAATCACTCTTGTCAGCAGCCATGCAAATGTCTGCCATCTGTTTAGGACCTCTTGGAGGAGCTGAAAGGCTGCTCCTTGTACATGAACAAGGACATGTCTCAGCACAGCTGCATGATCTATTGCGCAAACAATGTGACCTTGATGGGTCGCCTGTGGAAGGATTTTCTTCACAGCGTTCCTCAACGTTTTTACTACAGTGACAGATACAACAGATGCTTGGTCTGACTGCCCCTGAAGATAGATGGTGATCGCATGATTGAAATCTTCCAGGCATTCTGTGAGGAACAGAGGAGGAAAGGCAGGAGCAGCTTTTGGCAAGCCGTCTTGATTGATGGACTGACTTCAGTGGCGGCTCTTCTTCCCCAGGCACATTGTCGATTGTCAGACTCGAGCACAAAGCGATCATGTAATCCTTGAGATGATCGACTCCCACTCTTAATCGAGTCTGGATAAAGAACAACAAAACAGACATGCATTCGGCTTTCTTCTTTCCTGAACGGCAATGAGACAGAACACAACATGATTCAAATTGTCAGTGATAGATTGAATTGCGACAGTTCTTCACACATTTATCGCACTGAATTCAGATCAGTTCAGTTCAACTCACTTCAAATGTCTTTTTTTTTTTTTTTTTTTTTTGGGGGGGGGGGGGGGGGGGGGTGGGGTGAGGGGGAGAGGAGAGGTGGCATTGGGGGAGAGTGGTGAGAAGGAAGAGTGGGATGCCATATCTCCCAGCATGCCCTCTCGGTGGCATTACCCCCACCCCACACCCCTCATTCTATCTTCTACATGCACAGTCGTCTCGAGGCTTGTTCTGTGGCAGTCCTGCCGCCAGCAGCCCACAGACAGCTGTCAATGCCAAGCAATTTTGCGCAGTCCACTAAAAGAGATACTGCACTGTTGCTGTGTGTCACTTTGGTCTTGTTTAGTGTTGCCTGTTCTCATCCAACATATTATGTTAAGGCAACACCTGCACAACCGCCAACTTATGAAGGTGATTGCTTGCCGTAGAGCATCAACTTCGCCCATTATCTCATGAATACGACAATTCATATGAAGTTACCAACATTGATCGAATGCTTAGGTACGAACTTACTGTAGGCGTGGATCTGGAAGAGAATGAAAATAAAGATCAACGTTAAAGACCAGAACTTCAGTCAAATTTTGATAGTCTTTACAATGATCAATAAATGACTACAAGTGTGATGAAGCTGATATTACGGAGTTCTGTCTGGTCTGAGACATAATGACAGCACTGTAGTCTACGCTTCCGGCCGCAATCTCATCACGTTCCTCGGCAGTCAAGCCCAAATGACAGCTGCTTGGGAAATATGAACAACACTTTCAGGGATGCAATCATGAAGTGGATGAATCTCCACTGTGAACAAACACTTTCAGAGATGCAATCATGAAGTGGATTGATCTCCACTGTGAACAACACTTTCAGAGATGAAATCGTGAAGTGGATGGATCTCCACTGTGAACAACACTTTCAGAGATGAAATCATGAAGTGGATAGATCTCCACTGTGAACAACACTTTCAGAGATGAAATCGTGAAGTGGATGGATCTCCACTGTGAACAACACTTTCAGAGATGCAATCATGAAGTGGATTGATCTCCACTGTGAACAACACTTTCAGAGATGCAATCATGAAATGGATGAATCTTCACTGTGAACAACACTTTCAGAGATGAAATCATGAAGTGGACAGATCTCCACCGTGAACAACACTTTCAGAGATGAAATCGTGAAGTGGATGGATCTCCCACTGTGAACAACACTTTCAGAGATGCAATCATGAAGTGGATTGATCTCCACTGTGAACAACACTTTCAGAGATGCAATCATGAAATGGATGAATCTCCACTGTGAACACTTTCAGAGATGAAATCATGAAGTGGATGGATCTCCATTCTTTCTTATGGGAGCCCTCAGCACACTCACCAAGACCAGGCAGGACCTAGCTGGGGCCCAAAAGTTCCACAAATGTGCGTCCGAAGGGATTTGAACCCATTTCCTCTCAAAGCAGCCTGCAATGTTACCCACCACACCATGGCGGGTTGCCCATCTTGTATATCTTTGTCTCGCATTTAATGTACAGAAGAAACAGCGATCAGACGACGCATAGTATGTGGCGAAGCTAAAATGAACAACAGTTCTTATCCCCCCGTTTTCACAGTTATCTCCCTCCCTCACGTGTGTGTGTGTGTGTGTGTGTGTGTGTGTGTGTGGGGAGAGAGAGAGAGAGAGAGAGAGAGAGAGAGAGAGAGAGAGAAGAGCCCAAACAAAGCTACATCATCATGCCTCATCAGCTGGAACATCGCTTTTATCATTGTCAACGTCATCATTACCATATGTATCATCAAAAAAACAGAAGAACGAAAGTCAAGTCATTTAAATGGGGGAAAAAGATGACTCACCTGCAGCTGTGAAAATTTGTCTTCCACTCTGTTCACAGCAGATTCCTGACCGATGCCGGAGAAGCTAGCGCTGGAACGCTTGATTTTGGGCAGTGGTTCTGATGCCTCTCCCAGTGCCATTGATATTCGTGTTCTGCACAAGGCATCGAAGCCAAGACATTACCAATTCTGGCTGTTCCTAACACACTTGCTTTATAATGGAAACTTCCTGTTAGTACTGAACATTTAATTTGTAAAGGAAAGTCCCTGCTGGTTTATCTGTATGTAATTTGTATCAAAACTGTTCTGAACAAACGACAGATAAACAGCGTACACTGAGCTTTGTAAAGCTGTCTTCGGGTGAAAAAAAGTATACGAAGTTCCGTTCAAGTGAAACGAAACGTAAGCTTCATTAGAAAATCTAAAAAAGAACATCAGAATGGATAGCGAGACACTTCGAAGTACTTTTCTTTTGAGTCCGATAAACATGTCAAATCTATGGATGTCACTTAGGTTTGAGTATATTGTGTTACACATTTAGTTACGGTCAACGTGACCCCCTTAGGCTTAAGTCATACAAAGGATTTACGAAGTCTTTAACTTCTTTTTGTTTGCTTTGATGTATGTGTGTGTGTGTGTGTGTGTGTGTGTGTGTGTGTGTGTGTGTGTGTGTGTGTGTGTGTGTGAGAGAGAGAGAGAGAGAGAGAGAGAGAGAGAGAGAGACATACATACATACATACATACATACATACATACATACATACATACATACATACATTCATACACACACAATTACAGACAGATGGATGGATGGACAGACAGACAGACAGACAGACAGACAGACAGAGATAGATAGATAGATAGATAGATAGATAGATAGATAGATAGATAGATAGATAGATAGATAGATAGATAGACAGACAGGTATAAAGAAATGGGGGAAGGAAAAACATCGCGAGATGACAAGCAGATATGCAAGTAAGTAAACAAATTTTTTTACCTCGAGCAATTTCATCACACATCCAGACACATATTCAGACAAACTTTTGAAATCAAAAGAAACAAACAAAAATAAAGCTGAGAGAGAGAGATATGAGGGGGGAGGAGGTGACGGGGGGGTTGGATGCAAGTCATGCTGACAGAGATGTTTCACACATCACGACATCTGGCAGAGTATTGTACTCGGGCCTCTAAATAATGTACAATATGTAATTATTTGCATACTTCATCGTGCACATCCAAATATGGTAAAGCAAGTTGTTTTCAAAGACAAAAGTAGCAGTACCAATTGATTGTCTGTATGCCAACCATCTGGTTAAAAGGTCTGCACGACTTAATTTTAAATATGCAACATGGCCCCTTGTTTGTTCTGTGTGCTCTTATCTAAGTTGTCATTTCTGCTCGGCAATTTGGTGTCGAAAACAGCACTCGTTTGGAGTTATGGGCTTGAAATTGTTTCATCATGGGAGCAAGAGTTACCCTCCTTGTTATTTACTGTTTACTGTTCGCTGTCTCATTTAAGATTTCCCAACATGCTCTTCAGTTTTGTATCTAAATTTTAGTTTATTCAGGAATACACAAATTCGTGGCAGGCTGTTATTTATTTCACAAACGTAAACGTAAACGTATGCTTCGCTAGAAATACTGTAATGATATTATAGAAGATGAGATCGCTATCATGAAATAAAAGATGGTACACTAGCTATCTTCTCGTCATGACTTGACTTGACTTAGTCCTCTTCGTTCCGATCGGAATACAGGGCCCGCACTGCAGATCTTCATCTCGCTCTGTCTTGGGCTGTTCTCTTGGCTTCACCCCAAGTCATGCTGGTGAATTTGAGTTCTTCTGCAGAGTTCTTCTCCAGGTGGTGACTGGTCGTCCCCTCTTCCGCTTCCCCTGTGGGTTCCAGTCCAAGGCGTGGCGTGGGATGTGGGCCTGTCCTCTACGCAGGGTGTGTCCAACCCAACCCCACTTCCTCATCTGGATGCTCTTAATAATTGGGTCTTGCTTCGTCCGGCGCATGAGTTCCTCGTTGGAGATTCGCTCCGGCCATTTGATGCGCAGGATCTGGCGAAGACAGGTGTTGATGAAGACTTGCAACTTGCTGTCCAGGCTCTTTGCGCGTCTCCAATTTCTCCGAACCGTACAATAACACGGACTTGACGTTGGTGTTTAACAGCCTTAGCTTGGTGTGCAGACTGAGGTTTTCATTCCTCCACACTGATCTGAGGGTGACAAAGGCATTGCGCGCCTTGCTGATCCTGGCCTTTACATCTTCACCAGCTCCTCCTGTCTTGCTGACAATGCTGCCCAGGTAGGTGAAGTGGTCAACAGTCTGTCCTGTCCATCGATGTTGATGGGGCGCTTCCTGAGTGGCGCTGACCCGCAGGCTCTTTGTTTTCACCACGTTGATCTCCAGTCCTGTAGTCCTGGCCACGTTGCTCAGTCTCTCTGTTTTGTCTTGCATGTGTCCTTGAGAGTGCGACAGCAGGGCGACGTCATCTGCAAAGTCGAGGTCTTCAAGCTTTCTCGTGAGGGTCCATTGTATGCCTCTGGGCTGGTCCATGCTGGTCTTCATCACCCAGTCAATCACAAGTGAGAAGATTAGAGGAGATAGCAGGCATCCTTGCCTGACTCCGGTGTTGATCTCAAAGGATGGTGACAGGTCGGCGTTGTGGATGACTCTGCAGCTGGTGTCTCTGTAGAGGCTCTGGATGACACTAACGATCTTTTGAGGGATGCCGTAGTGTCCGAGGATTTGCCAGATTGTTGCCCGGTCCACCATGTCAAACGCCTTTTTGTAGTCGAGGAAGTTGATGTATAGCAGTGACTGCCACTCCTCTCGACATAATTAAGTAGTATAATGATGCTGTGAAAAACACACATTTTCAGCATTCAAAGCTGTTAACTAAGTTTGGTCGGATCGCTTAACACCATACTGCATTCTCTCAATGGAAGCACGACATTCATGATCTGAACGAAGGTTAGGCGACATAACCGTTTTGACAAAACATTGCCCGCAGTCGTGCATGCATGTACGCACATCGTCTGTCAATTCTTTGTCTTTTCACATCAACCCAACCCAACTCAACACACTTCCCCCTTCCCCTCCCTTTACCCAACCTCCTTCACTTTTTCCTCCTTCAAAAGTTCAATTCATGTTAATTATAGCCCAACTGACCGCAAAGGGCCATACTGGTACTGTCATCTCACCGAACTCAATTCTCTACTAGACTGGGGAAAAAAAATCAAACATGTTTACATTATTCATTGAAATAGTTATTATAAAAAAAAAAATTTTTAAAACACGCAAAAACTGCTTTAATATCTTTTTTGAACTATCAGATCAGATGCAAAATATTCATCTTGTTCAGCAATTTTGTTTTCTTCGTGCCTATTAAAGTCCGAAATATTAGCTGTGTGCGTGCGTGCGTGTGTGTGAGTGTGTGCATATGCGCGTGCATGCGTGCGTGCGTGCGTGCGTGCGTGCGTGCGTGCGTGCGTGTGTGTGTGTGTGTGTGTGTGTGTGTGTGTGTGTGTGTGTGTGTGTGTGTGTGTGTGTGTGTGTGTGTGTGTGTGTGTACTCAAACGAAGGCACCCCCAATTCAAACAAGCTGTCTTGATAACAAAAACGAAAGACCCACCAAATGACATCAGTAACAGTTAAACAAACCATCCGTTTTCTATTCGATAACGAAGTGTGCAAAGTAAAGTCCGTGATAACAACAGAGCTAACGGTTTATATGCCACCATTACGATCAAATGATTAAAACAAAAAATCTAGTCAAACAGTCATGCTCAAATCATCCATAACTGTTGATTAATTACGCTTTGTGCACTACACGATTGTCTAACTGTGAAATTCAGTGACTCATCGAACTGATTTTTTTTTTCTACATTTAACTTACATTCGTGCCGCAGGTCTGTCAAATGTGCTCTCTTTCTCCCTGTCTGTGCGCGGTATCTCCATAACGTTTGTTTCGTCATTTCAGACTGATAAGCCGAAAGAACTATGGGAGTTGCTTTTGCTTTTGGCACAGCCAGTATTAAATCTTTATTGATCTAATGAATTAGACTTGAGGGAGAGAGAGAGAGAGAGAGAGAGAGAGAGAGAGAGAGAGAGAGAGAGAGAGAGAGAGAGAGATGCCGACAATGAACTAGGCGTATTCTGTCATCTTCGCAGGTGAAGATTCGTACTACTTAATAGAAAAGAAGTGGTAATTGGACTGCCTATGTATGATGCTAAAAAAATCATTCGCCTCATTTGGAATCTTTCTTTTGATTCCATATAGCAACTGTCTACCTTTATTTCAATAGACTGACTCCTGTTAAGCTTAATTATATATTTCAGTTACTGTGTCTTCTCGGCAGAAACCGTACAATGGACTATCTAATCTTGTCTCTGTAGTATTACAAAGTTTGATGCGATTCAGCTTGCTTTACTCTATAGGCCATTTTATTGGCTCTAACTAATTTTTGTGTTGAGAAGTTGCTGTAACTCTTCATTGTTTCTTAGAAAACGCCAGCTCAAAACGTCAAAATGCTTGGGCATTGTTAATTGAAGATTCATGAGTTTTTACGTGACGTAGACCCTCCTGATAAACCCCATTCCATCCCGTACTTTTTGTTTTACTAAAATCCATGACTGACGAGGAAAAGTCAGAGTTGATATTTTCGAGACACAAGCATCAATATTCTCTGTTTAGCCGAATGATTAAATATATTGTTTCAGTGTATTCATATCTCTCTCTCTCTCTCTCTCTCTCTCTCTCTCTCTCTCTCTCTCTCTCTCTCTCTCTCTCTCTCTCTCTCTCTCTCTCTCTCTCTCTCTCTCTCTCTCTCTCTCATCTTAATTCCTAAATTTCGCAAAGTGTTCGTGAGATTTCGACATGGTACAAGTGATTTGAATGTCCATCAAAGATATACACTAAAGTCCAAAAACTGTCCATTCTGTAATCAAATCGTGGACGAAATACATTTTTTTGATTGTTTGTCTCCATCCTATATAGATTTAAGAGATACGTACATTTTGCCTCATACTAGAAATGTTCATCAAGTGTCATCGCTTCTTTCACAGCAATGAAAACAGAATTGTAACTCACTCTGTAGCTATGTTCATTTTTAAAGCACTAAAACGAAGAGAGGAACTGTTATCAGTTAACACACAAATGCCAGAGTAATTTCAGGAAGAACATTTTGTCATGCAAATATTTTCTTTCATAATTTTCAGTATATGCACCGAGCGCGTGTGTGTTCTACTTTTGTTCTTGACCTCATTGCAGATAGGTCGGTGGCCTTTGCAATTAAAAACTAGTTGAGTTGAATTGGGTTGAGTTGAGTTGAGTCTCTCTCTCTCTCTCTCTCTCTCTCTCTCTCTCTCTCTCTCTCTCTCTCTCTCTCTCTCTCTCTCTCTTGACAGGTATAATGATAAAGAAAAATGAGACACCAGAACCCATTCTTTCTAGGTCACACATGCGTATGGTTGGAATTTGGCCGCATTATGTAATTGTGCGTAGTAAGTCTGTAAATATTAACCGCGAATACTCGGCAACTGGAGTAGGAACGGGAGGGGTAACAAGGGAGACAGATACTGTGGCTTTAACAGAAAAATACAAATGGGTACACGGTAGATTGCACTCCTCCGCCAAGATCAAATATCACTTGTATGGAGGAAGGGGTAAGTACGTTAAATCTCTCTCTCTCTCTCTCTCTCTCTCTCTCTCTCTCTCTCTCTCTCTCTCTCTCTCTCTCTCTCTCTCTCTATGTTCTAGAATAATAGATGATCAGGGTGTATTAAAGTTTCTGAACTCCTCTAGCTGCGCACACCTTTGCATCATCTGTTCTTTTTCTGACATGCGCATCTACAGGAATCTTTCTTTTTGTACACACACACACACACACACACACACACACACACACACACACACACACACACACACACAAACATCTCTTCACATCATCTGTTCTTTTTCTGATATACGCACCTACAGGAAAATTTCTTTACACACACACACACACACACACACACACAAACACACACACACACACACACACACACACACACACACACACACACAATACGCAGTCGCCCTGAAACCAATCCGTGCCTTGCTAAATCTCTTGAAATCTGAATCTGGGTAAATGTAGTCGAACTCTATTTCATTAAAGTCATCAAAAACATAAAACATAGAGGTGATAAAACGGACTAAAACTTACATTGATTCTGAGCTGAGAGTCCAGAGAAGCGCATTTCCCACAGACGGAAGTCGGTGCACGTTCATATTTCATGTTGGTATGTCTGCAGACACCACCAGTAGTCACAGAACTGCTTCGCTTGTAGCTGCCCTTTCTTGACTCTTGTGTGCAGCTTCTGCAGCTGCTGCGATTTTGTTTGGTTTCTGAATCAACAGGCTGGATGGACGAAGCATAACCACTGCTCTGTGAAACGGGAGATACTAGGGGGGATAACAAGGAGTCGTCGGGTTCATGTGCGCCTGCTCACAATGACGTTTTGAGTGATCAGTTCCTGTTTTTAGCTTACAACAAGAGTGCTTTGAGGTAGGAGAACCAGCGCAGTGAGGACACGTCAGATGTTGGTTGGATTTATGGAGCAAGTCTTCACTGGGATTCAGGTCATCATCTAAATGAGTTGAGGACCTCTCTCGTTTCAAATGGCATGAATGGACATTTGAGGACGGTGGCATTCTTTGACATTTGGAATCAAACGCTGAAGAGGGATATCTTGCTGAAGGTGGGTCTGAAGAACACCTTGAAAGTGGCATTCGTCTGCAGACGTTGGCAGTATTACAAAGCTGGAACGTGGCCAAAGCCTGTGCAGATGAGGAGTGGTTGTGGGGTGAAAACTGACCTTTGTCCAGATATAAAGATTTCCCCTGACCTTGCCAGTTTGGTGGCTGTACCTCCATGAATGAAATTACGTCATCCTTACTTATTATCTGATTTTCAGGGTTGTTTTCTTTGTTTTCAGCGTGGAAGAAACTTTCTTCATCGCCTATCTGGGTAACTACTTCTGTTTGTTTTTTCGTCCACACTACGGGTGAGTGAGTGATAATGTTCAGACGATACATGTGGGAAAACATCCGTTTCCGTGCTGAGACAGCCCGGTTCATCTTCATTATCTGACACACTTGAAGTCTGAGCTCCAAGACTATCCTGAAGGGAAGAATGCCCAGTTCCATGAATCTCCGAGTCAGCTTGCCTCCTACCCTCCTCAAACTCCACATCACAGACACTATCGCCTGCCTCACTTTCTTCCTCATCCGGCCCTGCTATTTCCGACATATTTCTTGGCGGGTAGAAGCCCACTACAGACCACTCACTGATGTTACTCTCTGGGGAATCAAACTGTCTTCTCTGAGCCCGTGGACATTCTAAAAGTTTAGTTCGTTTGTAGAAATCTAATTTAGGCTCGCGCTGTGAGAGTGTTTTTTTCCCAGCCACACTTCCAGTCCCTTTCGCAGATCGTGTTTGATGATGCCAGTTTGCGCCGCAAGTTGTGTGTCCCAGCAACCTGGTTTCTTTTTTCTGTCAGCAGGTATGGTCACACTCCTGCTTGTGGAAGCCTTTTCAGCTCCCTGCGGATTGCCATCTTTTGCAGGGGATCCACTGCAAGAAGGGCGATTTCGATCAGCCTGCTGAACGTGTTCTGGGTGATTGCCTCCTGACATCTGTAGTAATGTTGCAGGGATGACGATCAGATCCGAAGAATGAACAATGTGCAAGTTACCAAATCCGGCCGTTCCGAGGTTGCCTTCCCTGCTGTCTTCGCCTGTCTGCATGCCAAAGAGTGTGGACGGTGTCGAATACTCAAATGTTTGCTGAGAGTTTGTATCATCCCTGAACTGATTCTCAGACGTGAGCCTGGGACGTGGGGTTTCTATGTTCATGTCAAAAAGACGTTCGATGCTGCTGTTGGTGGTTTGTGAACTGGAGTTGATGCACTTTGTGGATTCATTGGACTGACACGGTTCTCCAAACCTAGAAGGTCACTCTCAGTGTTTTGAGAGTCTTTTTCCGGGCTGGGAGACCAAGCATTCCACTTCTCTGTCTTTCTCCCTACTTCTGTTAGTGCTGCGCAAGATAGGTAGTTTGTATCATTTACAATTGGCTGAGATTCTGTGTTTTTGCATCTCATCTCTACACTGATGTTTGGTGTTCCATATTCCTGACAATAAGCTGAATCAGTAGTGTTCATTTGTACGTCAGTTTTCGGCTGCTCTGTTGTTGATGATAAATTGGACTGCTTTCTTCTACTGTTTCACTCGTTAGGTTCAGTTCTTTTTCATAGACATTAGACTTCTCGTGCACAAGATCAACTGCTGTGAACATTTCCTTTTTCACATCTGTAATCAAAATGTTGAGCTTTTCCTTTTCTCTGCAGTCTGCAGACTCCAAATGACTGAACAGTTTTGAAAATGAGACAATAGATTTCATTGGAAATACTTTGCACCAACGATATTGCTGGTTGGTCGTCTTCCTGCGGTGTTAATGTAGCATTTACCGCACTGCCCAGCCAATTCAGACTTTCAGTATCAGAGGCAGTTCCTTTACATGTTTGTAGTTTTTGAACAGATAATGCCCGAGTCCTGTCACAAGCTGTGTCACTCATGGATTGCGGTTTTGTTGTCATCAGAATAGAAAAACAGCATCTCTTACTGTCCTAGAAACCAATTCGAAAGACATCTTTTCAGTTCAGCGTTGGCACCATCCTCTTTGGCAGTTCCTGCACGGTTTGATGATGGCTTTGGATCGGTTTGATTCATACCCCTTTGGTCATTGATGCTATTATTTATAACGTGGTCGAGCACTTCGTCGATGATGTCAAGAGCCATACTTCTAGATTCATAAGCTTTATTTTCAACGACATCTTGATCATCCGACATGTTTCCAGTTGAAACACTGGTTAGAGAATCTGATGTTTCCACCGCAGTGCTTGTGTACAACCTACACACTCCTTGTCCTTCCAGTTCTCTGAGAGCATCTTTCATGGCAGTCAAAGCCAGAAGAACAGAGGCGGAATTTCTATCGACGAAGTCTCTTTCTGGATCGGAATCCAGCTGTTCCCATTTAGTGCAGGTTGGATACAGTTCCGTTATCTTCCTGAAGGCTTGTCCAATCACTTGATGTGCAATGCTGTAAGCAAAGAGACCGTCTGGCATGACTTCACTGTCTTTTGGGCAAGCTGACATCCAGGGATGTTTCTTTCTTTTAATTTTCAAAGGGTCCCTCAACAGATCATCAATTTCACTACTACCCACAAATCTGGAATTCGCTATCTTTGCCATACGGACTAGAATGCTTTGCATAGACTTAAGAACAAGCAGTACTTCCACCGACTGTTTATTTGTGCTTAACATACGTGTT
>JADBJO010002588.1:135000-140000 GCA_016801955.1 Conus betulinus | reverse complement strand
TTTCATAACCCCTTCTCTTTTCTTTTCGTCTTTCAGTTAGAGATCTGACCTATTTTGAGGACAGTAAGCTTTCAAGGGTGCACTGCAGATGTTAAGACAACATTTTGAATCCCTCATCTTCCTTTCGGTGATTTAAAAAAAAAAAAAAAAAAAAAAAAACTTTACTTGCAAGACTATGGTTTCCTGCTATATCATATATCATATCACATATCATTTCATTTCATATCAGACTACATCCTTGTCATATCATATAAAGAACTCGGCTTATAGAGTTTATAAGCCTTTTTGCTGAATATTCGAAGGTGATAAGTTGATTTTTGTTCTTTTTGGTACGTGAGTTCGCAGCTGCGTGTATGATGGGCAGTTTTCAATAGACAAATTCCTATCAGTGTCAATATAATTATGTTGAAATCGTCAAGCGTTTTAGTGGCAATGTGATGAGGCAGATGAAAAGGCCATGCTGAATAGCATACATCTCCATCATATCGCCTTTCAGCCTCCGTTATTCTAAGCTTGGAAGTTGCAGATGACTCAGTCTCTCCTCATAATTATGTCAAATTGCTCGTGCAAATAATTCGCTCAGTAAATCCTCTCTGAACATTTTCTATTAACTGTACGTGCTTTCTAAAGACGTGGGTACCACACCCACATCGATCTGAAAAGGGTAACATGAAAAAAAAACCCACGAAACACGATTTGACACCGTAAAATCTTGTATCAGCAACATCCTGGATGCTACCTGATGCACTCGACAAGACACCGTTTCGGAACAGAACACTGGAACTCATTTTCCCCATCTATAGTTTCCTTCAGTCAACTATTGGAGATCATTGATCAAAATCTGATGTCATGAAATATTGTTCACTTTAGGTTTTCTTTTTTTTTTGTTTGCTTGTTGTTTGTTTTTTTGCTTTTGTCATGTTTTGTTATGTTTTGCTTTTTTTTGTTTTTTTTTTTTTTTTTTTTTGTTGTTGTTTTTTTGCTTGTTTGTTTGTTTTGGTTTTTTTTTATTTTGTTTTTTGGTCTGCTCCAAACTGACCTTGATTTCCGATAGAAGGAAGTTTGTGTGTAAATTGGAAAGGAGGGGGGAGGGGGGAGAGGAGGAGAAAAGCGCGAAAGGAAATCTTACCGTGGTGTCAGTCTTTAATGTTTGACAGAAGTTTAGGGCCTTCTAATAAAAAAAAAAAAAAAGGAAGACACTATCATTTCTCCCCCCCCATTCCGCGCCCCCTACCACCTCCCTCTCCCCACCCATCCCTACTACCACCTCCGTCTCCTCCCTTCCACTCTCATCTTACACTGAATCAGCAAAGTAAAGTAATTTCAGTTTTCACACACACACACACACACACACACACACACACACCGGCAAAAGAGGAGCATAAAGAGTCGGTCTTTTTCGATATTAATTTTTCCACGTTGAAAATCGTGGTTTTTGTTCCTCTCCACATCACTTTTTTTTTTTACCTTCTCTTTCTAGGTATGGTTCCAGAACCGAAGATCGAAGTACAGAAAAGAAGCAAAATCTAACTACCGGGACCTTTGGCATCCGATAGCCCCATTGCACGCGATGGACTTGAGCCGTCTGCCCGGCGTCCCACCTGAACAAATCCACCCCTTCCCCCTCCTGCCAGCAGCCAGGTATCCACCTCTCGTGTCGCTGAGGGGTGCGTGGAATGGACTCCTCCCCTCCCGCCGGTTCACACCTGGCCTCTGGAATCCTGCCATGCCCATGCTACCTACGGGTCCTCCACCTCCTCCTCCTCCGAGTCCCGTCAACGCCTGGCATGCCGCACGAGTTATGTCCTCGAGTGTCTCGCGTCTTTTTCGGCTTTCCGAACATCTTCCTCCTCTCCTCCTCCTCTCTTCATCCCGCTTTCGCTTCTCCTCCTCTACCCCCTCTCTCTCCCCCCCTCCTCCTGATTTTCATCCAGTACAGCCACACGAAGCAGGAGAGAAGCCATGTGGACAGGAGTCCTCTGAAGGATGGTCAGGTCAGCACATGGACTGACTGGGGCGACAGGCAAGGTTCGGCGAATGGCCGGTGTGACGTTCTGCAGTCGCTTCCCTGTCCGAGATCGTTCCCCCGGGAGGATGACGACGTGCCCAAATTTACCCCCCTCCCCTCTCTCTCTCTCTCTCTCTCTCTCTCTCTCTCTCTCTCTCTCTCTCGTCTTCCGCTCCCAACCTCTCCCTACCCCAGACAATCTCAGACCGACCTCTCCCTTTGTTGTGAAATCAGTCTTCCTTCAACTCTCAGAGTGTTCCCAGCGGCTAGACATCAGTCAAAGCTCATTACATGAAAATGTAAGGGTCTGGGGGTAGGGGGTGATTCTGGACCTGAGCCAGACAATAAAAAGCACTACAGACCGACGTCTCCCTTTGTTGTGAAATCAGTGCCTTCCTTCAGAATTTTATCCAAAGCTCCCGATAGGAAACGATTTGGTATAAGTTCCCAAAAGCACAGAGTGTTCCCAGCGGCTAGACATCAGTCAAAAAGCACATTACATGAAAAAAGCACTAAGGGAATTATCTGGGACATGGTGGGGGTGGGGGGTCCAAAAATTCTGGACCTGATTTTGCCATGATTTTTACAAAAAAAAACGCCCCTAGTCTGTTATGGTCCAAAAAGCTCTCCCTAGTGAACGATTAGCGTCATGATTTGGGATTTGATCTTTCAAAAAGCACTCCCTAGCCTGAACAACTTGGGATATGGTCCAAAAAGCGCTCCTAAGTGAACGATTTGGGATATGGTTTAAAAAAAATTCCCTAGTGAACAATTTAAGATATGGTCCAAAGAGCGCTCCCTGGTGAACGATTTGGGATATGGTCCAAAAGGCGCTCTATAGTGAACAATTTGAGATATGATTAAAAAAAAAACCGCTCCCTAGTGAAAAAAAAAAGCGCTCCCTAGTGAACGAGATATGATAAAAAAAAAAAAAAATTTAACGGTGAACGATTTGGGATCCCAAAACGCGCTCTATAGTGAACAATTTGAGATATGGTCCAAAAAGCGCTCTCTGGTGAACGATTTGGGATAACATCTATGTAGGCCTGTTCAGGAGGAGCGTTGCAGACGGCCAGTGAGGGAACTTGGAGCCCTTTGACCGCGCCTGTCCCTGACCATGTTGTATGCATCGTCTTCCTGTTCCAGAACAGATTCGCCGATGAATTATCATGCTTGTTACTTAAAGTGTGAATCCAGGAACTGAACTGCTCGAGTTCCTCCCGTGAAAACGGAACCAGACTTCCTGGAATGGTCTTCCGGGTTGACGTGCGAAGAATCTCTCCCCCCACCCCCCCCCTCCCCAGCTCCACTCCCCTACCCCCACACCACCAATTTCCCAGCCCCACCCCCCTCAATTGCGCAATTTTTCTCCTCCTTTGCAGTATACTCTGCCTCTCTCTCCCAACTTTCTGTACACGCGGATTTCTCTCGTTCCTCTTGATGCAGGACTATGCGTTTTCCTGTCTTCCATTGGTCTTTCTGGCTCTTGTTGTTCCACGTCCGTGTCGTGACGAAAGACTGAGCATCAAGGTCTTCACCGTTGGTGAAGACAAGTCAAAATGTATTGCTCATATTACTGACTGAATGAGATTTGTGTGCTAACGGTGCTTTTTTTTTTTAACACCTTTTAACTCGCTTCAAATTCATAAAAAACATTTTGATTGACATATGAAGCTTTTTTTTTATAAGATACATTAAGCACTTTTGTAGGCTGTCGGTGCATGAACGTTACAATTATTTTCGTTTATCTTGATCATTTCTAAGAAGTTGGACTCGTCAGCAACGTAATAGTTTCATACATTCATGGAGAATGGACTAGACATATTATATATAATTGTCACATTCTTTACATCTGTCAAACTTGGACAGTCGAATCGCTTAACGGATCATTGTGACAATGAAACGGTATCGAGTTTTACCAAACAAAAAAGGGGGAGGTGGTTCGATGGTATTATCATATCGCTATGATTATTTTTGTTTTGTGACTGTCGTGGATATGTATTTCTTACCACAGGGAATCAGGATGTGTATCCTTCGGCAGCATAAAGCTTTTGTAGTCGGTTTAAATGGGGGATCCTATTGACGTGCATGTATACACACACAAAAAACAACATTCTAGAGATGTCTCGAGTTCGCGCTGACATAATTCAGCTTTCTTCGGTCTTGCATTGTTGATTTTTTTATCGGTCGTTTTTTTATCCACCAATGTGAAAAAATGTTCAGGGGAGGGGGGGGGGGGGGGGGGGGTTTATGAGCCACCGGGTTATAGTTGAAAACTTGAAAAACATTGAGTAGACAGCAGGGATATAATTGGCAGGGAGGTAGCAGGGATATAATTGGGGTGGTAGGGGGTGGTGGAGATGGAACAGCGGTGAAATGGGCAACAGGGATATATTTGGAAAATTGGGACAGCGATTGAATGAGTCACAGAGAGATAGGCCAATATTTGGACAAGTTTCTGTTTTGAGTCATTTGCTAACACAGGCACTTGTCTAGAGTACAACCTCCCAGTCTTTATGATCTTTCCTCACGGGAAAATCTTGAAGGCTGGGCTGTTTTGCACACCCCCCATCCCTCTCATTGCACAAAGCCCGAAAAGGATGCACTATCTCCGCCATCACGGATTTTCCCTTCACAGGGATTTCCCGATGGCGGGGATCGGTTTTCCTGAGCATCCTCAAGAAGCTCAAATTGTCAGCAATCCCTCACAGCTTCCCGAACATCCGACTCAGATTCATGATTCAGGACCCGTTTGTAACATAGCGAAATAGTTCTTTGAGGGTGCTGTATTCCAGTAGTCTTGGAATCTCCAATGTTTGGATGTCATGAGTGCTGGTTTCTGCCCTCCTAAGCATCCATGAAACAGACTGTCGTTACGTCCACCAGAGAGATGATTGGTTTTATCCGCGTCTTTCGAGGTTTCCCTCGTCTACCTTTCGGCAAAATGACGGCAAAAAGCTGCTGTACTGATTTTTTTTTTTTTTTTAAGCGA
>JADBJO010002588.1:125000-127500 GCA_016801955.1 Conus betulinus | reverse complement strand
TTTTCCTTCCTTCCACATATCATTTTCCCCCTTTTTTTTCCCTCCTTATCATTCCTTCAATTCATCCTTTTATCTTTCACTTTCAATCATCCTTTTATTTTCACTTTCCTCTGTCCATTTTGCCCCCCCCCCTCTCTCTCTCTCTCTCTCTCTCTCTCCTCTCTCTCTCTCTCTCTCTCTCTCTCTCTCTCTCTCTTTTTTCCGTCTGTCGCCCATTCTTCCATCTCTCCTTTCATTTTTCTACTTGTGCGTCTCTTCAAAAGGCGCCAGCCCCGTACTTGTATAGATGTTCCTTGGCCCTGACTCTCAGGGTCTCTATACAGGCAGCGGGATCCTGGTGGAAGGAGGGATTCAAAGGCAGCACCTCTCGGTCCACCTGCCGTTGTTGATGCTGCTGCTGTTGATGATGATGCTGCTGCTGATGCTGCTGCTGCAGCTCCTTCCTCAGCCCTGGCGAAGACCCGAACACGCCCAACCCTGAACCCCCGGCCAAGGACACCGCCGCTGCCGCCGCGCTCATCGAAGCCGCCGAGGCCAGAAACTCGGGGTATGACGTCATGGCCGGTGACGTCAGAACGGGGCTGACGAGGGACTGCAGAGTGACGGAGGGCGGGAAGGTGGGGCTGACGGTTTGGATGATGGGGCGGGGTCAACCAGGGGTCCAAGGGGAGGCTGGGGGCGGGGAAGGGGGACAACCCTGGAGAGGAGGAGGAGGAGGAAGATGGGATGGGGAGGGCGTCGGAGATCTTGCCGCTTTCCACTTTCTCCTGGCGCCGCCACTTGGCCCGGCGGTTTTGGAACCAGACCTGTACACAAGATGAAATCGAGCCACGTCATTAAGTCCCACCAACGCGAAATGTTTGTCACTGTAGCAACAGCAACAGCAACCACCATGATGAAATAAAGAAGAATGAAAAGAAGGAAAATTGTAATGATGCCACGGACGATGATAATAATGGTAACGATGACATAATAATAATGGTAATGATGCCAGAGACATGGCAATAATGGTAACGATGACATGATAATGATGGCAATGATGACAACGACGATGATGATAATGGTAACGATGACATAATGATCATGACAACGACAATGGTAATGATGGTAATGATGATTTAATAATGATGGTAATGATGACAACGACGATGGTAATAACGGTAACGATGATATGATAATGATGGAAATGATGACAACGATGATGATAATGGTAACAATGACATAATAATGGTGATTATAATGACAACGACGATGATGATAATGGTAATGTTGGCATAATATTGATGGTAATGATGCCAAGGACGATGATAATAAAGGTAATGATGACATAACAATGATGGTAATGAAGACGATGACGAGGACGATGATGGTAACAACGACATTATGATGATGGTAATGATGACAACGACGATGATAATAATGGTAATGATGATATAATAATGAAGGTAATGATGACAATGATGGTGATGATAATGGTAATGATGATATAACAAGTCATGGTATTGATGCCAACGACGATGATGTCAATGGTAATGATGACCTAATAATGATGGTAGTAATGTCAACTACGATGATAATAATGGTAATGATGACATAATATTGATGGCAATGAATGCCAACAACCATGGCAATAATGGTAATGATGACATAATATTGATGGCAGTGATGCCAACAACGATGGTGTTAATGGTAACGATGACATAATAAAGATGGTAGTAATGTCAAAGACGATGATAATAATGGTAATGATGACATAGTAATGATGGTAACGATGACATAATGATGATGGTAATGATGACAACGATAATGATGATAACGGTAACAATGACATAATGATAATGATGCCAACAACGATGATTATAATGGTAATGATGACATAATAATAATGATGGTAATGTTGACAACGACGATGACAACGACGGGAATGATGACATAATAATGATGGTAATGATGACAACGACGGTAATAAACAATCGATGAATTCTCTTGATGTTTTCTTTGTCACCTTACCCGACAATGATGGTAATGATAACGACGATGGTAATGATCAATGAATTCAGTTGTAGTTTATAGCCTACTCAGAAACTACATCAAGGTTGAGGTGATAAATGAACAAGTGAATGACCGGGATGGACGAATGGAAAGGCGAACGAAGGAAAGAAAAAGAAAAGCGTGGAACAGAAGAGAAGAAGAAAGGAAAGGAGAGAAAGGAAGGAAAGCAGGAAAAACAGACGACAGGAAAGAACGAAGAATGATATGACGCAGAGTAAATTCTTCAGGTTACACATGAATTTCCTTTAGCAATCAGAAACAATCCTGATAAATTATCGATCATCTCAGCCTCAGCTCCGTATACTCGTGGGATGCTGCTCTCACTCCCGTCACTCTCCAACACAGAGCTTACTCGTGTTGTATGATTGTTTTTAGGCTCCACAGTTTGGGTATTCACTCTCCATCTTCGAACAAGACCTGAAGTCGAAAAACGCGTTGTTTTTGTATT
>JADBJO010002588.1:107500-120000 GCA_016801955.1 Conus betulinus | reverse complement strand
ACGAACAAACAAAACGAAACCTAACCGTTAAACGTTTTGAAGTTTAGATATTTTCTTGTTTCTGTTTATTTATCAATATGCTTCGTTTTCGGTGTTTACAAAACATTATGGGCGCTTTTCATTATCATCTTTGCTATAAATTCCGAGATGCAAGTTGGTTTCTCATTAGCTGATTAAGAGAATGAGGATAGACGGATAGAGTGAGCGATCGATCGAGACAGACACAGAGAGAGAGAGAGAGAGAGAGAGAGAGAGAGAGAGAGAGAGAGAGAGAGAGATACGTCGTCAGTCTTGTCTTAATCTTCTGTGGACGCTTACTAGCATGAAAACAAACACGAACTTAAACAAAGAAAAAAAAATCAATGAAGTGAATTTTTTTTCTGACTTAAAAAAAAAATCAGCAGGTACTAATTTTGTTTCTGACCCTGCTCAACACTCAGGAAACCATAAACAAACCAACTGATATCGACTCATTCTCATATTTCTGCTTTCTGTGAAAAGAGCAACAAAGAAACAGACATGGATTCATTGTCAAGCTATATCTGCTCCCTGGGAAAACAATAAACAAATGAACGGATGATGGTTCATTCCAGGAGTATTGATGCTCACTTGAAAAATCAACAAATAAACAACAATGGGTCATTCTCGAAGTCTTTCTTCTCTCTCTGGGAAAAGATGAAGAAAAAAAAGACAACGATTTCTCCTTGGGGTATTTTCGCTCCCTTAGTAAAAAACCGATAAAGAAACTGACCATGATTTATTCTCAGGGTATATTCTCTAAGTATTTCTGTTCTCTGGGGAAAGATCATCAAAGAAAACAATGCTCTACGTCGGTGTATTTCTGCTCTCTAGAAAACACTCGACAAAGAAAAATAACTATGAAATAGTTTTGGAGTATCTCAGCTCTTAAAGTCACTATATTTCAAATGAACGTAAGCTTAATGTTCTTGTCATCAGACCCTTTTCCCTCCTGGCTTCCAAACACATAGATGTCTAAACAGACTGTCAAACACACACACACACACACACACACACACACACACACACACACACACACACACACACACACACACAACCTGAACCTATTCCCTCCCTTCCAAAACAAAAGCACACAAGACAACCCCCTCCCCCCAAACACACACACACACACACACACACACACACACACAGAGGGATTTTAGCGTGGCCTAACATTACACACCCCTGGTAGCTATAGAGGATACAGGGGCGACACAAAACAAGGTAGACAGGAGGAAGACAGGTGCCCTGAGGGAGGAAGGGATGGTGCGCCTTCTGCAGGGACACTCTGTGCACCTCATTGGATTGGTCTGCAGGCGGGCGGGGCGGGATGAGCACAGATCCCCTGGTGAAAGCTGGTAATGGACCTTGTCCTGCCCTCAGCTTAGCCCACAAAGCTGCCTGCATTTGGAGACCTTTTTTGCCTCACGTGTGAACTATGTTTCTTCTTCAGGATGTGTGACTTTTTTTTTTCGTTCCTGGCTTTATCAAGCGAAAACAAAAAGAAAAGAAAAGAAGAAAAAAAAAAAAAAAGAAGAAGGCTTACACGCATCAGTTAAGAACTTAAGCTGGTTCTTGCTGGGTTGGAATTAATGTTCATAGATGTAACATTGTTTATTACAAAAATGACTCTCTCTCTCTCTCTCTCTCTCTCTCTCTCTCTCTCTCTCCTCTCCTCTCTCTCTCTCTCTCGCTCTGTGTGTGTGTGTGTGTGATCAGCTGAGAGACTCTATTTTTTTAAACTTAAGTTATTTTTACATTAACAATCCACTCAAGTTAGAATGCCAGTGTTAGAGAGAGAGAGAGAGAGAGAGAGAGAGAGAGAGAGAGAGAGAGAGAGAGAGAGAGAGAGAGACGAATGAGTAAAGTAGAAAGGGAAAAAGATCTACTGACCAAACATCACCTATGAGATGCTAACGGTTTCCTTTCAGAAATTTAAAGACACTCTCAGTTAGAAGATCACAAGAGAAGAAAAGTTTTCATTGCAACAGCAATGGACAAGTTACGCCTTTTGTGACACAAACCCTCCAGATTTGTAGGAGAATATTATGTTTAATGATTACGGGGATTGGAAGGACCCCGGTAATCTTATCTACATGTTGTAAGTGTGGAACATATATAGGGATGGAGGATGGGGAGGGAAGATGAAAAATAAAACGCGGAGATGCCTTTATATGAAGATTTACTGACATCAGTTAAGACTTGAAAACTACGTTGATATGAACATGTAACAATATCTGATAGCCTTGCTGAAACAATCTACTAGCCTTGCTAAAAACAATCCTACAGTGAAATATAGAAGGAGGGAATCGAAGACGAAGACAGAAAAAAAAAAGTTGCAAATCATATAAACGAACTCCCAGTTGATCTTCAATACGCGTGGGGGGCTGGGGGGGGGGGGGGGGGGGGGGGGGGAAGGGGGGAGGGGGGGAGCTGAAAAACGTCACAATCAAACATGCGTCATAATGTATGACGACGTCAAACATGCGTCATAATGTTTTTCGTCACTCAGATATTCCATAAAGAAGAAAAACCGTTTTGGGCCATTATAGCCCTTAGTAACGGCTATTCTAGTCAAAAAATGAAACATCGGGCATCTTCCATGACCCATAATGAACATACCTACAAATGTTTCAGACAGATCGGTCCAGAAGTTTTGTCTGGAGCGAGTGGAACACATTTTGACTGCGGACAGACAGACACACAGACAGCATTTCTTCGTTCCCATTCTGAAATACTCCCTGTTTTATAAGAACTGGGAGTACAAAACTGAGGACAGTGCATAATGAACAAGGGAAAAAAAATAAATAACTGAGACCCAAACTGGCCCCAACCAACAGAAGTGAAGGAAACTGGTGAATTGTTCGTCAGTGTGGTCTCCAGTGATTTCCTCCGAAAGTTAAGGGAAAAGATGTTCTCACAGGAAGGGCAGTTTTTTTTCAACCATCTTTGGGATTAAGGTTGTGTAGAGGAAGACATAGGTTTAGTGGCAGAGCACTAAATCAGGCACTATTTGACAATTCGACTTTACATCGATGTAATGATCTCGATGTACAAAAGATACCATGTTTCTCAAATGATCAGTAACACGTTGTTCATCTTTCTCCCGTTCGAAATAGCATTAACCCATTCTTGAATGAATATCTCCAATGCCATGTATTAGCCTAAAAATACTTAAGAATCCATGAACATTACAAATATCCCGCTGTAGATGTATCTAATTATGTTCAGTCCTTATATAACGTCACAAAGCAGAGAGAGAGAGAGAGAGAGAGAGAGAGAGAGAGAGAGAGAGAGAGAGAGAGAGAGAGAGAGAGAGGAAAAGTGTGAGGGGAGGCAGAGGTTGGAAGTCAATAAGGGATGGGAGGTGGAAAGAACGCAGGAGCTCAGGAATGTAATGCGAAGGCTCCCATCCTGTCTGCAAAAGGGTACGTAGAAAATAACAATAAAGATGTGAAACGAAATGAAAATGAGTGTAACTGACCTTGGAAGAAGGGACAGATTTGACCAAGCTGATTATTATTGTTATCATCCTTCTTCTTGCTCTTCTTCTTCTTCTTCTTCTTCTTATTATTATTATTATTATTATTATTATTATTATCATCATCATCATTATTAATATTATTATCATCATCATTATTATTATTATCATTTTTATCATCATTATTATTGTACTTCTTTTCTTCTTCTTTCTTCTTATTATTATTATTATTATTATTATTATTATTATCATCATCATCATCATCATTGTCAGAAGAAGTAGTAGTAGTAGTAGTTGTTGTTGTTGTTGTTGTTACCATGACATCAAAAGCTGAACGTGTGGATTGTTCTTCTCCGGAACGGAAAGCAGCATAAAAAGACGGTACGGCAACATTCGTCTCTCTCCCTTTTCATCACTAAATGAAAATAAGCAGCATGTGATAAGCATGCTCTTTATTTTATTTCAGTGATAAAAAGGAGAGAGATGGGATGTTATGTTTGTAGTGTTTATAGGTATATTTTTCTCTGAGATACTTGTTCATTGGACATGTTATGAGAAGAAGAAGAAGAAGAAGAGTGCTCTGATTTCAGGTAAATCGATCTTGCCTAGCTCCTCCCTGCGCGCGCACACACACACACACACACACACACACACACACACACACACGCGCGCGCGCGCGCGCGCGCGCGCGTGCGCGCGCGCACACACACACACACACACACACACACACACACACACACACACACACATACCACACACACACACACACACACCACACACCACACACCACACCACACACACACACACACACACACACACACACACACACACACACACACACACACACACACACACACACACACACACACACACACACACACACACACACAACTACACACACGCACGCACCTGCACTCGGACTTCAGGCAGACTGATCTTCATGGCCAGCTCCTCTCTGCTGTAGACGTCAGGGTAGTGCGACCTCTCGAACGCCCGTTCCAGCTCGTGCAGCTGGTAGGTGGTGAACGTGGTGCGATTGCGTCGGTGCTTCTTCTGACGTGGTTCCGCCTCTGACGTGTCGTCCCCGCTGACGTCATCGTGGCCGCTGTCCTCTTTGGGTGAGATCCTGGCTCCCACGTCCAGCGGGATAATGGCTGAGCGGAGGAGGGTGAATGGAAAGGGGGTGAATTCATGAATCACTTAGAGGTATTTCTCTACCTGCCTTCAATTACAAATAAATGAATGAACGAATGAATAAATATAATTAAAGAAATAAATAAATGTCTACATAGATTAATAAATGAATAGACAAATAAGTCAATAAGTACAAAATGAATAAGCTAATAGTTATTAAATTGACTAATAGTTCAATAAGCATATAACCAAACAAATGAACATGAATGAAATGAAATTAAATCTGTGGTTGAAGACATCTCTTTGACATTCACGATACAATAATAGACACATCTATCAAATTGTTATCGTAACGTGACTTCTCCATTCTGTCTTATCAAGTCAAATCCGGATTCCATCTCTCTCTCTCTCTCTCTCTCTCTCTCTCTCTCTCTCTCTCTCTCTCTCTCTCTCTCTCTCCCACGCATGCGCGCGCGCGCGTACACACACACACGCGCGCGCGCGCGCGCGCGTGCTTTTTAAAGCCATATCGCATTTTAAATCATAGGAACGGCAGATGCTGCTGAGGAAATACTCTAAGCTGCAATAACGATAGTAATAGACAGCAAAAATGAAAGAAACAAACAGCCCCTCAGAATTACGTAGCTGGTGAACACAGATCACCATGTAAAACCATATTCGCCACGAGCACTTTCAATTTCACATGATGCCACCAAATACATGACCATAACGAAACAGAAGCATAAAGATTTCAAAATTGGTTTTATCATGAAATCTGTTTATCGGATCCGAAACAAGAGAAAGACCAGCTTTCACGCTGACTTGATAACATAAAATGGCTCACAGCGGCACTTCCCGTCTGGTCCTTTACAGATGGTGATCAGTATACATACTGGACTTTTCAACGGTTGAACGAAAGTCTGTCAGTAAGGTGCTTAGATCAGCAACAGGTCTCGATGCCTTCTAGCTATTACCTCTCAATGCTTCCCCCCCCCCCCCCCCCCCCCCCCCCCCCCCCCCCCCCCCCCCTCTGGTTAGCGTCTCTCTCATATAGAACTACGTAAAAAGTAACGGCTTCTACCGCCACTAGTACCACTAAATCCTCTGGTCCCTTTCACTATTGACAAAATCTACTACTCCAAAATCCAACGGATATATTATAGAGAAACCTTTATCTGGTGTGACTTTTTAATAAACGCAGGCCAGAATAGTGCATAACAACAGTAATATTAAGAAAGAAAGAAAGAAAGAAAAAGAAAGAAAGAAGAAAGAAAGAAGAGAGAAAGAGAAGTCAAAAAGAAAAGAAAAAAGCGACTGAGAGAAAAGAAAAGTAAGAAGAGGAAAGAAAAGAATCGGAAAAGAAAAAAGGAAAGAGAAGAAAGGGGGAAAATGGACAGAAAAAAAAAAGAAGAAAGAAACGGAAAGAACAGACAGGAAAGAAAAAGAACTGAAAACGATAGAAAGAATAAGAGAGAAGTAAAGAAAAGAAAGGGAAAGAAAGAAGAAAAAGTAAAAAAGAAAGGGAAATAAAAAAAAATGAAGGAATAAAAGAAAGAAAATAAAGAGAAAGAAAAAGAAAGCAAGAAAGAAAGGGAGAATGTAGAAAGAAGGAAAAATGAAAAGGGAAAACAGTAAAGAATAAGAGAAAGAAAAAAGAAAGCAAACTTTGTTTCCACACGTCATCCACCAGCCACTTTCTGTCTTTCTTTCTCTCTCTCTCTCTCTCTCTCTCTCTCTCTCTCTCTCTCTCTCTCTCTCTCTCTCCTCTCTCTCTCTCTCTCTCTCTTCTTTTTTTTTCTCTCCCTCTTTTCTTTCTTTCTTTCTCTTTCTTTCTTTTTCTTTCTTTCTTTCTTTCTTTTTTCTTTCTTTATTTCTTTCATGTTTGAAAACACAACTACTGCTCTACAGATGGCTTTTCCCTAAACAGCTCTGCAAGAAATTGACCCTGACGTATGTGCAGCCCTGCCTTTGCAGAAATTGACTCTGGCGTAAGTGGCAGCCCTGATGTTGCAAGAAATTGACTCTGACCATAAGTGGCAGCCCCGACTTTGCAAGAAATTGACTCTGGCGTAAGTGGCAGCCCTGACGTTGCAAGAAATTGACTCTGACGTGAGTGGCAGCCCCGACGTTGCAAGAAATTGACTCTGACGTGAGTGGCAGCCCTGACGTTGCAAGAAATTGACTCTGACGTGAGTGACAGCCCTAACGTTGCAAGAAATTGACTCTGACGTGAGTGGCAGCCCTGTCTTTGCAAGAAATTGACTCTGGCGTAAGTAGCAGCCCTGTCTTTGCAAGAAACTGACTCTGACGTAAGTGGCAGCCCTGTCTTTGCAAGAAATTGACCATCACGTAAAAGACACCCCTGACTTTGCAAGAAATTGACTCTGACGTGAGTTGCAGCCATGACCTTGCAAGAAATTGACTCTAACGTAAGCTGGAGCCCTAATATGGCACTCTGTGGTCAACAGTCTATATGCAGTGTATATTGCTAAAGCCGCGCTCGAAGGATGAAGATGGTGATGGTCAACCGTAGCGAAGTTGACGGCTCTTCCACAACGGATATCCTCTCCTCTCCTCCACCCCACCCCATCCCCAGCTCCCCCCCCCCTTTCTGAACTTCAGTGATCGTCATTTTCTTTTTTCTGTTACTCTGTTTGAACTCGGCCTTTTTTTCAGTTTTCTTTCTGTTACTGTCGTCTAGCGTTTCTTGTTGTTGTTGTTGTTTTTTTTTTTTTTTTTCCCGTGTGTTTGTTGACAGTTCTCCCGTCCTTGTTCTGGAAATTCTTTTGCTCTTATTTGTGACCCACATAGAAGTCTTCAATTTCGCTGCCGTTCTTCACGTGTTGTCGTTCTGCTGGTGGTGGCAAGGCGTAGCGTTAGGTAGGTCTGTCTCATCTCTGCTCACCTGGGATGGTCAGGGTCGTGTGTCCTGACAGAAAGGTTGACAGTCCGACCGCCATGTTCGCAGCATGGTGTTTACTTCTGTGATTCATTTTGCACGCCTGTATATGCGAGCGCGCGCGAGTCGCGCGATCATACGGAGTAGAGTACTAGGTTTTTTTTTTTTGTTTGTTTGTTTTTTTTTTTCTTTTTCAAGGTAGCAAGAAGGCGTGTGCAAAAGATAAACGAATGAGAAAGAACGCAAACACAGAAAAAAAAGCGAATAAAAAAAAGAAAAAATAGATTTTCAGAGTTTGTTTTGGGTAAACTCGCATGACCCTTTCAGAGAGAGAGAGAGTAAGCTTACAGTAACGAAAAGACGTAGGCCTGCTGCTCGTAATATTCTTTCTTCTTTGTTGTTCTTTCCTTTTATTTGTTAAACTAAATTACAGTAACTCATTTTTTTTTCAACCATTTCTTTCTTTCTTCTTCCTTTTTTTCTTGCTTTTCTTCTTTCTTTCTTTCTTTCTTTCTTTCTCTCTCTTCTCTTTTTCAGCTCTTCAATCTAAAACAGCATGAGCTAGGACGGGCTAGGAAAGAGGGGGGAGGAGGGTGGGGGGCGTCGAAAAGCGACGAAGCGAAGAGAAGTGGTCGGAAGAATAGAACCCCGCACTTGGCCTCTCTTCTTTCCGCTCTTCAGGGAAAGGGAAGCCGCGACTGAATGATTGAAAGACGCCAGTTCCCACCTAGGGGATCCTCCCCTCCCCCCCCCCCCCCCCCCCCCCCCTCTCTCTCCCCCCCTCCCCCCCCCCCCCCTCCCTCCCCCCCCCCCCTCCCCCACCCCCTCCATCCCCTCTCACAATCCCCCCAGCGCCACAGTAAGTAATTGAGATGTGTTTAGCGCCGTGTTTGGGCCTGGAACAAGGCTGCTTTTCAATGTCCCTCTCCAGTAACGTGATCAGGGTGTCGGGTTGGCCCTCGCCCCCCCACTCCCCACCCCCCCGGGCCCCTCCAAGTATTTTCCCCCCCCACCCCCACCCCCCCCCCCCCCCCCCCCCCCCCCCCTTCGGACCCCCTGTCGCCCACAACCCCCCGAGGCGAAATAATTTTGCTTTTGTGCCCGATGTTCTACTTGGGCTTTGAAAGGCTGAACATCTTGGGGTGATTAGGTTGAAGGCGAAGTTGGCCCCTCCGCTGTATTCTTCCTACTCAACTAATTGAATTAAAGCGCGGACAAAAGCCACCAAAGTGGCGGACAATCGAGTCGCGCGTTTGGGGCCCGTCTTTTTCCTCCGGTCCCCCTTCCCCACCCCCCACCCCCACTCGGGCCCCATGCGGCGGCGACTCGAGAAGCGGTTTGTACATATCAAAATTGCTCCAAATTGCACTGGGGGGATTTTTTCGGCTGTCAAGATGTGATTGTGCATCGATAAAGCATCTTTTGTGCCCGTGAAATTAGCCCCCCTGCTCCTCCCCGTCTCTCCTCAATACGATCTGTCAGCGCGCAGGCGACACTAGGGCCGCAGTGAAGAACAGCCCCGGGGTGAATGACAACAGCGCCCGCAGAAAACGTATTATTTTCACAATCCCTTTTCTATACCAGTGGTCCACCCCTAAATTAGAGTAATTACTTCTTTTTCACATTATGACACGTTTCACTCCAGAGTTGTTGTGAGGGAAAGACAGCAGCATATTTTGTTCCCGGGCGCTCGCTCGCTCGCCTGTTCAGACAGCTGTTCCGGCAGACAGCCTACAAAACTTCGCCTAATGAAGGGGGAGGGGAACTTAACTGGCAGATTTGTGTGCGCGTGAGCGAGTTGGTGTGGAGATGAATACGCAACATGATGGAATAAACTATTGAAAAACACCGCTAACCATGTTTGAATGACGGAAACGATGTTTTTGACGGGACTACGAGTTAGGAAAAAGGGTTAATAGAGCGAAAAAGGGGCAATGGTGCACAAAGGGTTAATAGAGCAAAAGGAATGCCACTAAAGTGATGAAATTTATGTTGTGGGAATGAATACAGTGGTGCGCATTTTTTGTTGAGAGTTCTCCTGACAGAATAGATGATTCATCTTTTGAAGAAAAAAAAAAAACTGTATGGAAAAGAACGAAGAAATACGCAGATTCAGCTTAATGTGTCTGCAATGCAAATGTAAAGATAGACGACAACCACTTCTGCTTTGAAAGCAAATGTTACTCGTTTAGTTCAAGAACAATGCATCAATGAATGCTTTTTGCTTGTTGGTTTTACTGCTTCTTTTTGTTTGTGGTCATAACTACTTAATTCATGACGTAAGTGTTGCACTTTATGACCCAATCAAGGGATAATAAAGGATGGCTGAATTTGCATCTTGGGTTTTATAAATCGAAATCAAACTTGATCATACAAAATAAAGGCAAATCCGTTAACAAGACTTTTAAAAAGTATTTGAAACAATCCTGCCAGACAACACAGTCACATGAATCACAAGACAAAACACGACGCGTTTTCGACCTCTTAGGTCTTCTTCAGGCAGGATCAACAACACTCTGGACAGTGTTAACAAAACATTCGAAAAGGACAACAAAGCAAGATCATCAGATAAAAAAAAAAACAAATTGTTAGTATTCTTATCAATTTAATAGTTGTCAAAACAGTAATGATCTTATCAAGAAATATGAATATTGGTATTATCATAATCATTATTGTTATTGTTATTACTATTATTGTTGTATATTGCCTTTTTTCTACTTTGATCTTAAAAACAGTGTGTGCGAGGTATGGAGGGAGGGTGAAAGGGGAGGGGATGAAGGGATGTCATTATCCATTCTCTCTCTCTCTCGTCTCTCTCTCTCTCTCTCTCTCTCTCTCTCTCTCTCTCTCTCTCTCTCTCTCACCTTCCCCTTCTTTTAGTACATGACACTGTTACCTTCATCACATCCATGTCATGTGAATAAGTCTATTGTGTGTGTTGAGTAGTGTGTTGAGTAGCAGCCAGATACTTCAAAAGAAGAATAATTTCACAGCAAGCATAACAGTATGAAGATAGTACCACACACACACACACGCGCGCGCGCGCGCGCGCGCGCGCGCGCCACACAAGCCAAGCCAAGCCAATCGATGTTACCTGCATTTGTTACTGTTCGTCCGTGTGTTTGCTTAACTGTATTCAAGACCGAAAAGGCTGTGTCGGTCTTGAATGAATGCTAATTTGTGTTTGTTTATTTCTGCAGTTGTTGTTGCTGTGTAGATGTGTCACGTACAGGGTAGATGGGCCAGCTTGGAACATCCTTTTTTAAGTCTCCTTGTTTATTCTGTGTGCTCTGTGTTGTCATTTCTGCTAGGCGATTTGGTGTCGCAAGCAGCATTCGTCTGGAGTTCTAGACATATGTGTATTTCATCAATGGATCAAGAGTCATCCTATTTGTTCGTTTGTTTACTGTTTACCGTTCCCTTCCTCATTTAAGATCATTTTTCTTTCTTTTCATAGTTATATGTTATCCTGGGCTCTTCGTCAAACTGTTGCAGTGTAATCAATTTCATCCACCGGTAGGGAGAATCAGAAAAATTAAAGGAGTTAAACTGAAGTGGTTTCAAATCAGAATTGTACCATATACGCTTGTAACGAACATAATTTGGACTCAGATGAACGTTGTCAGAAATGTACCTTGCTCTTTTTGTTTGCTACTGTGAGCGTGTTCGGACTTTGGGGGAACTGTTCCAGAAAGCTGTGGTTGACAAATGTATTCATGCTGCGCCCATGCGCTTGACTGAATTCATTGTCTTGTTCGGTGATGATGTTAATTTTGTTTGAGATGAGGTATTAGTTTCATTTGACTTTGGGCAAAATAATAAACAGTAAACAAGTGGGGTAGTCTTTGCTCCCATAAGGAAACCTAACACAGAGTAACTTTTATTCAAGACTGGCACAGCCTTTTAAACTTGAATAAAGTCAGACAAATACAAAGACGAACAATCTAATAGCGGGGAAAAAAAAACAAGCGCAGGCCAACAACCAAATTGTCCCCATAGTAATGACTTGGTAGAACTTTGAACTTAAGGAGGGCGGAGAGGGGTGGGGGGGGGGGGGGGGCAGCAGGAGGTTGAAGATGTAAAAACTGGGAACATGAAATTAAGAAAATATGAAAACTCTTCACTGGCTGCATAAGGGAACCATCGCAATCCCTTTTAAAGGCAGATATATTTTGTATTGCCTGCTCCGAGGCCTTTCGTCCGCTGGGTCGGAAACTCATCAGGGAGACACGGCTGGCTGTATCTGCGCTCCCGGCGTCAAATAGAGACCCACCACAGTCCATAATACCGTGGTGGTGTTCTCACCACCAAGGGTGCAAAAAAGAATCCAATAGCACCCCCGAAGCAGCCAGCGAAGAAGCCAGCGAAGAGTAGTAAAGGAAACCAAACGAAAGTGTGGGGTGATTTCTGATTTCTGATTTGGGCAAAATGTTTTACATGTTAATGTAAATATAAAACCAGATACCCCAAATATCGACATTTTCAATAATACTTAAAGTATTGCCATGAAATAAAAATCACGTATCATGCTTTACTATGACATGAAATCGGTTTCATGATTAATGTTTAGTATGCAAATCTTTCTTTGAAGAATGACGTCATTGTAGTATGAAGCCTTTGATCGATGTGTTCTTTTGATCGATCTGATTCAGGTTGTTGTTTTTGTTTGTTTTGAAAGGATACCGCATGTTTTGCATAGGTATTTGTTCTTATTGAATGTACTTATTTATCAACTTTTTCTTTTATCTTGCTTTCCTGGTTCACAAAAATATTTTGTGCTTTATTTTGTATGAAAACTTTGCTTGTTTGATGTGTGCCTTTCTTTTTTTTTTTTTTTTTTCGTTTTTGTGCTTGTTATTTTGAAAATTTGACATACACAAAAATCGATTTTTTTTTTTTTTTTTAAGTTCTCTCCACCTCCTGCTCCCCTGCCTCTTCCCCCACCGCCTCATTCCCCTGGATAAGTGC
>JADBJO010002588.1:80000-95000 GCA_016801955.1 Conus betulinus | reverse complement strand
AACAATAGTTCAGGACAATGAAGCACCTTCAGACCAGGTACAGATGCTGCAGAGCTAAGGCTTCGTTAACTTAAAATAAGAAGAATAAAATGCAGAGGAGTATGAACTGCCTTTTTTTATATCTAGGTGTGCGCGTTTCACCGAGTTCACATTTCTCCCCCGACATGTTTAAGGCGACCGTCAGCAGTGATCTCCCTTTCGAGCTCAACTCTCAATAAATTACTCGGGGTTTCTTTATTCTGCAAACGTAAAAACGCGGTGCACAGTACAAAAAGAGTGAATGCTCTCCGAGTTAATACACGTCTCCAGATGTTGATAGTTGAAACCGCCGATTATGTCTGTATCGTTTGCCAACATGGGGGTGTACGTCGCATGATACGTTCTCGTGATTGTGAACAAACCATCTACTTCAAAAAAGAAGAAAGAAAGAAAAAGAAGGAAAAAACTTCAGCAACAACAACAACAGCCCTGTCAACTTTCCCCGCTTCTCCAAACCAAACTTCGCTCCAACAAGGCCCACCACGCTGAGTGCGAGGCGTCGCGTCGACCCTGCTAGTTTTGTAGCGGTGGTGGTGGTAGCAGTAGTAGTAGCTGTAGTAGAAGTAGTAGTAGTAGTAGTAATAGTCACAGCAGAGAGAGCACATTACCAGTCTGGCGGACCGAGCCAGCCACCGCAGCAAGAAGGACTGATGTTGAAAGCGTCAAGGACTCTCTCTTCTCTCTGCTCTGTCTGCTCGTCACTTCTCTTCTTCTTTCGTCACCTCTCCCCCCCCTCCCCCCCCCCCCCCCCCCCCCCCCCCCCCACACACACACCACCACCACCACCACCACAATCCCTCCTTCCGCCGGCGTGACAAGAGACTGGGAGGTGGGGATAGGGGATGAGGGTGGGGGCGGGGGCTAAGGGAGCAAGAGGAGGAGACCCTGGAGCAGAGGGAGGAATGGGAGGGGAGGGGAAAAAGGGGGGGGGGGGGGGGGGTTCTGGTCGGTCTGCTGGGAGTACGGATAACAGCGAAGGGAAGAGAGAGGAGAGGAGAGGGCGTTGGGGGTGGGGGTGGATGGGGTGAGGGTGGGGTGGGGGTGGTGATCACTGTTGTTGAACATCACACTGAAGGAAGGCTTGATAACGAGCAGAACGAAGAGCTGATTAACCGCAATGTCATCTTTGCCCCCCCCCCCCCCCCCCCCCCTGCTGTCTCTGACCGTCCATGTTTGTCATCCACCTCGACAGGCAGCAGGACGACGGGGATAGGGTAAGGATGGGGGTAGTGGAGGAGGTGGAGGAGGAGGAGGAGGAGGAAGGGGTTGTAAGATCGCTTGGGTTTTTTAAAGGACTTTTTTCTTCTAGCTGAGGCGACGGGGAAGAGGCGTTCCTTTCCCTTTTTTTTTTCTTTCTTTATTTTCTTTTTTAAAGTAGCTGCCGTGGATTGGTGTTCTTTGTGGTATTTCGATTAGCTGATATCATTGAGGGCCGTCTTTCCCTCCCTTAGAAATGCCCACCCACTTTCTTTATGAAAAGAAGTGGGAGGTGTAGGAAGGATTGGAGGTGGGAATGGGAAAGGGGTGTGTGGGGGGGGGGGGGGAGGAGGGAGAGCCCAGGGGAAGGAGGAGGAGGTGAAAAGAACTGTGTGGGGCGGAGGGGGGAGGGAGGAGGCGGGGGGGAGGGGGGGAGTCGCGGTGATAGGTGCCGTGTGCATCCGTGTACATAAAAACATACGCGCGCGCGCGCTCGCGTGAGCATGCGCCGAGTTGCTTTCAGTCAACCCCCACTTGTCAAATCATCTCAAGCTTTGTACCTTCTTTTGACAGCCGTTTTCTTCCACGTTTTCATATACACCCCACCTCCACATCCACCACTTACCTCCCCCCCCCCCCCAACAACAACACACCCATCCCTACACGTCTCGAGACCCATCTCTCTTCCCTTCCATCCTCTCCTCTCTTGCAGTGCCTTCACACACACACACACACACACACACACACACATTCAACAAATTCTCCTCTTCACCACCCACCTACCCACCCACCCACCACGCACACACCCCCCTCCCCCCGCCTTCTCTCTCCCCGCCACCACCATTATCCCAGCACCCCTTCAGGAACCCGAGCCCCACCCCCTATCCCCAACCCTGCGTCCCTCTCCGCACGAGACCTTAATTCGCGCTAATGTAATCTCAGGGGGAGGGCTGACAAAGGATTACAAAGCCGCGTGGCCTGAAGGCTTCGGGACTTCCCGGAGCGATCCGTGAATCTCCGGTGACACCGCTTGTCAGAGGTAACGAGGGGGGCGGTGCAGCGGAAATTAATTGGGAATAAATAAACTCACTCCTCGGCTTCGAACGAACGCGTCGGCAGCCCGTGGTCTCTGTCGCTCTCGGGTGTCGCGCGCGCGTCTTGGCAGGCCGCGCGCGCTCGACGTTTCCAGTGCGCCAGTTTTCAGGAGGTGAGCGTCTATAAGCGTACAGGGCAAGCTCCATGTAAGAAAACTTTGCTTTGCAAAGGAAGAAGTGTGTCGCACTGGTGTTACGCAGGTTTTATTTTTGTTTTTGCTTTTCTTCCCCCCACCCCCCACCCTCCGAGAGCTAAAGCAGTTCTGATTGAAGAAAGGGAGGGAGAGAGAGAGAGAGAGAGAGAGAGAGAGAGAGAGATCAAACAAGTGCAAAATTTGTGTAATAAAGAAATTCGAAAATCAAAGAGAGAGAGAGAGAGTTAAAAAAAAAAAAAAGGGGGGGGGGGGGGCGGGGGTGGAGGCAATGGACCCCTTTGAAAGGAAGGGAATTGCTTGAAATATTCATTTGGTAACAAAGATAATGCTGTGTTCATGTAAAGCGTGCACACGTTTCCACGTGTCAACACTTTTCTCCTCTCGAAGGACACAGATATGAGACAAGAACACGAACCTGTTTCTTTCTTCGTTCTGCTTTGTTTGTTTGTTTGTTTTGTTTGTTTCATTCTTTCTTTCTTTTTTTTGTTGACAGAAGTAAACTGACAGAAAAAAAAATGGACATCAATAACACTTTTAAAAGAATATACTTGGAGTAGTAGAGATCATCTGGCTCTTGGTTTAACAATACAAAATGTCAGCGGGGGGGGGGGGGGGGGGGTCCACAACTTAGTTTGGGGGGTGTGGGTGTGTGTGTGTGTGTGTGTGTGCTCATCTAGGTGCATGTTCATCATATCTTCTTCGTCGTCAACGCTCAGACAAAGGCATTGGTAGCTTCATCGACATACAATTGTTTGTCGGTGGCAGTAGTGAGGTCATTCCGTTTCTATTTTGAGAGTAGCGAAGATTCTTGCCTGGATGACAGACCATGCATCAGAGAAGGTGACCACTCTATCTGACCATGCACCGGAGAAGGTGACTACTCTATCTGACCATGCATCGGAGAAGGGTGACTACTCTATCTGACCATGCATCGGAGAAGGTGACTACTCTGTCTGACCATGCATCGGAGAAGGTGACCGCTCTATCTGAGGTCATTCCGCTCTATCTGACCCATGCATCGAGAGTACCGCTCTATCTCTTGCACTGGAGAAGGTGACCGCTCTATCTGACCATGCATCGGAGAAGGTGACTACTCTATCTGACCATGCACCGGAGAAGTGACACTCTATCTGACCATGCATCGGAGAAGGTGACCACTCTATCTGACCATGCATCGGAGAAGGTGACCACTCTATCTGACCATGCATCAGAGAAGGTGACCACTCTATCATGAATTCCTGTCTGCCGCCAAAGAGGCCGCCATTCCAAGAGCTTCAGTCTCTGCATTGCAGCTGGTGGAGCATTTTTCCTACAGGGATGGCTGTACAGACTTTAGGCTCATACCTCAGTCTGATCAGTATTTCACCATCTCCCCTGCTTGTTGCTTTGCTCGGCTGAACCATCAGTGCAAGCATGGAGACAGCAATCCCAGGGCTACTGTTCATCAATTAACTGCAAGGTAGGCGTCTTCATTTCTGCACTGGTTTGGGTCTCCTTCTTCTAGAGACCTGCTACAGTGTCTTTGACATGGGGCAGGTGTTCTCTCCTCCAGACAGGAAGTGAACTCTCGGGTTGGCGGTGACTAGGACATGTGGTTCATGATCTGACCCTGTCTTGATGAATGACGCTGCCTCCCTATTCAATGTACATCTGGTTGGAGTCTTCATCCTTTCATGCATGGGATGGTCATCAAGTCGCCTTAATTTTGCAGCCTGTATGAGAATGTCGATACCTCTTCTTTCTTTCCACAGATGGCAGTCCTTTCAAGGAGTCCATGGTATGGATTGCTGTTGGTCTTACCGCACCAGTCAGGAGTCTTTAGGCCTGATTCTGTACTCTGTTCAGTTTTCTTTCTTTTTTTCTATTCTGGATTTGGCTGCGGATCCCCGAACTTTTATTCCAGTTCCATGGTCTGCTGTAATATTTGTACTGCTTGTTGTCGTCAGCTCCCCTCCCACACCCACCCCCGCTCCTACCTTGGCGCCCCCTCTCTCACCCCCCCTTTCCCTGATCCCCCGCTTACCCTCCTTGACCCTCCCATCTTAATCCTGAAAGTTCTTTTTTCAGTCGTGCTAAAGGAAGTTTTGCTCGCCTCGTGCTATGACTTATCTGGGTTTTTTTTTTTCAGGTCATCCTGTGATAGAAGGTAAACCTGAGATAGGTTAAAGTTGCATTTAGGGACAAAGTTTGGACCCCAATCACCAAACTAGCCTTCATATCCTTGTTGGCAATGTTGAAGATTCTACAGATAGTGTTTCTGGCGTTTGTGCTGAGCAGCGAAACCTTTAAGTTTCGATATTCCAGAGTGCCTCCGGCATCTGAATTGTTGCTGTTGTGATGTATTCATCTGAGCACCAAATGACAAAAATTATCTGCATGAATACACCAAGGATCCATGGAGGGAGATCACTCACGCCGGCTCCGCGAGTCGTCAGTAGGGGGCTCATATGAAAGAACAGGCAATAACACACACGAAGTGACTCGGCAAACAGTGCAGAGTCTCCTCCCCGGGTTGCACTCCTTGATTCAGTACTGCTCTTTGGATTGCCGGTGCCGGGGCTGCGGAATGTGGGTGTGGAATGACACATGTGTGCACTGCCTCTGAGGTGGTGCACTAGGACTCCGGCAGGTCCAACCCAGGATGTCTTGAATCCGGACAGTTGGGAGTATCACTGGGGCATCTCAAATTTTAGAACCCTTCTCCAAGTCATTTTGTCAAAGGCCCGGCAGATCAGAATCAATCCGGCACTGTGGACAGTGTGTTTTTTACCTAATAGGGCATCTTCAATTTCTTATGCTGTGCAGTTGACTTCATGTTTATGCAATGGATGGATCTATTTGTCTGAATCCAGCTTCTTGTGATTATATGATCTGCATTTTTTTTTTCTCTAAGTACCTAGTCGGTGAAGTTTATGTGAATGTGGGGAAAGGGAAGCGAAGAAGAAGACGAGAGGGGGGGGGGGGGGGGGGGGGGGGCTGGTAGGCATGGTAAGTGAGAGTGCTTGCACACGCCACGTGTTTGTGTGCATGCGTGCGCGTGCGTGCGTGCGTGCGCGCTCGTGCGTGTGTGTGTGTTGCTTGTGTGTGTGTGCGTGTGTGTGGTGTGCGCGCGTTGTATGTGTGTATGTGTGTGCGTTCCTTTATGCTTCATGTGTGTGTGTGTGTGTGTGTGTGTGTGTGTGTGTGTGTGTGCCTTCATGCTGCATGTGTATAACCTGCAGTCGAGCGTAAATGTGAGTACTCACGCAGACGATGACAGTTTCACATTTTAAAAAAAAAAAAAGCCCTAATGAAAACACCCCGCCCCGCCCACAGTGGGGAGCGAAAAAAAAAAAAAAAAAAACGCGCAAAAGCAGCTGTCTCTATCAAAACGGAACAAAACATGTGTCTTGACGCAGGCGGTCGGAATAGCTCCTCAAAAAGTAGCGCTGGGAAAGGGGGCGGGGGGGTAAGATGAAGAGAATGGGGGGAGGGGGGGGGGGAGGGGAGGAGAGAAGGGGTTGGAGAGGGGACGGGGGTGGGGGGGGGGGGTACAAGGGGAAGGGTGGCAGGAAAAGGAGGAGGAGGAAAAAAAAATGTCTGTTCCTGTGTCGCCCTCACACAGCTCGGGACAAAATAACAGCTTGTTCAGGTGTCACAGCCGAAACTGTCCGCCCGTTCCAACCTGTCCCCGGACAGCATGGGCTAGCCAATACTGACCCCACCCCCCCCCCCCCCCCCCCCCCCACCCCCTCTTCCTTGACAGTTCCTGTACAGGCTTGGCTATGTTGTCCCTCTGCCGCCTAAATTGCACCCCCCCCCCCCCCCCCCCCCCCCCTCCTCCCCCTGACAGTTTCGGCTGCGTAGCATTCCCGAACTGCCCCCCACCCCCCCCCTCCACCCCCAATCTGCGTCCCTCTTCTCAATCCGATCCCTTTTCCTTGTGAAGAGATCACCCACTAACCAAACTACTGTCACACACAACTGCTTGCTGACATCAATACAGAGAGTCTGTTCAAGTCTATGCTGTGAAGAATGTTCGCCAAAAAACGTTAAAAACAACAGTGATCGGAAACACTGGAGTTACCTTTTTGTTGTTTTGTTGTTAAAATTGATATATTCAGGCCACAGGCTAAACACACACCATGGAATATTTTTGCTTTTGACATTCATTCGACTTTTTTACGATAGTTGAACTGTTTATGGATCAATATACTACTTTTTCTGTTTGTTTGTACGTTTTGAGTCAGATATTGGAAGTGGAAATGTTTTCATAGCTTACGCTGCGAACGTCGAACATCTCAGCTAGTTGAAAGAACTCCAGTGTATAATTTGTTACTGATAACTGGTAAGAATAAATCATAGCAAATTCGTTATGAATTTGGCAGGTAAGGGATAAATCACGAAACCCTAAGCCTCAGTGGCAATTTGATATTTTATGCGCACCGCCATTGAATCATATGAAACGTTGAAGTTCTCTATTTCATGACAAACATACCCAGAGGGGTATTCATCAGAGCAATAATAATAATAATAATAAAATAATGATAACAATGATGATAATAATAATAATGATAGTCGTATAATAATCGCATAGTAATAATAATGCCAAAAACAATGTTGATAATGATAGTAATAGTAATGATGACAATCTGATAGAGGAACAAGAAAGAGAGGCAGAAGGAGAATAATAAGGAGAAAACAATGATTGTTTCCCACAAGAGTGGAACATTAGCTAAACATGAATAATGGACGTATGGAAACGAAATGATGGAAGTAGTGAACGTGCACAAATATCTAGGGTATTTCTTCCCAGCAGGGCTTAATTTTGCATTTGCATGTGAATGTTAAGTAGACAGAACAAAAAGAGCTTTTTAAATATATACTACAGGTTATGTACAAGCTCGATTGTAGTTCGTTTCATATATCGCTTTAGTCATTTGTTTCTCAGGTTAAGTCGATTTTACTTTTTACGGAGCTAACACATGAGCTTTAGAGAGATGTGATGTGATTGAAAAGCTGTGCTTGTTTGCCGTGAAAACACTTTTTTAACGTTAACAGTCGAACTCCTGAGTACTTGATTATGAAGAACTGGGGAGACATTCCATGTATTCAAACTCACCCGTTAAGATTATCTTTTACTGGTTTTATGTATACAAGTATGGAAAGTCATAAATTACCATTTAAAGCTTACAAAACGTTATGAAATCTTGGCATAGACGGAAAGAAGACTTGGACTACAAATATTCGAAAATGTTTGTATTCTTACGGTGCTGCAGTTGAATGGGATAACCGAGGCGTTGGAAATATTTCAGTTTATATAGCTTTTTTTGTTTTGTTTTGTTTTGTTTTGTTTTGTTTTAATTATCCGATCACAGGTGGCAGGACCAGACTGAAGACTAGGACATTTAGGACAACAAACCGTATTAAGCTATGTATTGAAACTGTCATTAACAGATATATAAAATGTGCATTTTAATTGTCCTGAATGTTGTTTATCTCTCCTGAAGAATCTAGTTGCAAAGTCGGACGACTGCAGGCGGAAATCTAAAACAAATCTTAAATAAATGTTAGCGAACCACCCGGTTCGCTAACATTTATTTAGGATTTCTCCTGTAGAAGACCCAAGAGGTCGAAATGCCTCATATTTTGTCTTGTCATTTGTTTTGCCCCTTTTGTCCGGCAGAATAGATGGTTTTCTCTTTTTTCCCTTTTTTTTTTTTTTGTTTAGAGTCCGCGTGTCAGATATTGCCAGCCACTGGTTTAGATACAATGAAAAATGTGATCAAGGTAAATGTCGTTTGTGATATGATACTGAGGAACATACCTTTCATATTGTATTTTGCTGCCATTTTTTCATGATATTGATTCATGATATGAGATTAAGATTCAGTCAGCCGAAATATTTCAATTACCCATGTCATTTTATAGTTAATTTGCTGATGGCATGTAGAAATGAGAGTGTATTATCTAATGTACCATTTTTCACTTACAAAGGTTTAAAACATGCGGATGATCATATTTTAAAAAAAATATATCGTTATTTTTCAATGCAAAATAACGACGAATGTTTTTTGTTTCTGATAAATGCTTTGTCATTATTAGAATCTCCATTCCACATTACATGTGTGTGTATGTTGTAACAGACGACTGTTCCCTTCATGAAGGGGCTTAAGCCTAAGCCTAGATCTTAATAAAACATTTCTCTCTCTCTCTCTCTCTCTCTCTCTCTCTCTCTCTCTCTCTCTCTCTCTCTCTCTCCCAAGTCCACCTACCCCACTCTCTCTCTCTCTGTCTGTCTCCATGGCCGCCATCCTCTCTCTCCCCTCTCTCTCTCTCTCTCTCTCTCTCTCTCTCTCTTCCACGCACCGACATACATTTATGAGCACACATTCACATACAATTATAAACCCACGTTTGACACGCATTTTTTTTTAAGGATGTATGGAGTATATTTCTCTGTCAATGCACATCTTCCTGGTTCAAATTCTCCACACGGTTGTCAACATACAGTGATTCTGAAGGAACCTGGGTACAAGCCGGGATAAAACCGTACAACCTGTGGTCTGGAATTTTCTTGTTGATCCCCCCCACCCCACCCCCACCTCCCCTTTTTTTTTCTTTTTTTTTTTTTTTTTTTGTCTTCATGTACAGACATCAGGAACATGGGGATGGCTTGGAACCAGCTGGAGAAAAGAGCCCGGGACAGAGATGCCTGGAGGTCCTTGGCTGGCGGTCTGTACCCCAGGAGGGGTAATAGGCGATGATGATGATGATGATGATGATGATGATGATGATGATGATGACAGCGTTGTGGTCTGCAGAATGGAGAAGCGGGCGGGCCTTTGTTATTGTTACAGTGCGGTTTAGTGTACATTCTTCTCTCCATGAATGACACAGAAGTGCCGGTTGTTGTTCAAAATTAACTGTGTATTGGCTGGAATGTGTGTATGGTGTGAGTATGTGTGTTGCGTGTGTGTGTGTGTGTGTGTGTGTGTGTGTGTGTGTGTGTGTGTGTGTGTGTGTGTGTGTGTGTGCACGTGCGTGTGTGCGTGCGCGCATGCGTGTGTGTATGTGTTCCACGAGAGAGAGAGAGAGAGAGAGAGAGAGAGAGAGAGAGAGAGAGAGAGAGAGAGAGAGAAGAGAGAGAGAAAGACAGAGACAGAAAGACTGACAAAAAGACAGATAGAGAGAGGAAGACAGAGACAATCAGACAGACAGAGATATAGACAGAAAAAAGAGTGATACACAGAGAGAGAGAGAGAGAGAGAGAGAGAGAGAGTATGTATGCAAGTGTGTGTGTGTGTGTGTGTGTGTGTGTGTGTGTGTGTGTGTGTGCGCGCGCGCGCGTGCGTGCGTGCGTGTGTGTGTGTGTGTGTGTGTGTGTGTGCGCGCGCGCGTGCGTGCGTGCGTGCGTGCGTGCGTGTGTGTGTGTGTGTGTGTGTATGTGTGTGTGTGTGAGACACGTGAATAACCTAAAACATGTCTGAATGTCCCTGTTATCAAATGATTTGTTTGAGTGGAGCCTGAGGGGGGGGGGGGGGGAGGAACGGAGCAGTGGGGGGGGGGGGAAATGTTGCAGATTTACAACAAACAAAAGGGGGGGGGGGGGGAAACAGGAGAAGGAAAGAAGAAGAGAGAAGAAGAAGAAAGGGGGGGGGAAGAAGAGTGAAAAGGGGGGGGGGGAAGAAGATTTACAACAAAACCAAAAAGAAGGTGGGAGAAGAAAAGAAAACAAGAAGAAGAAAGAAGAAGAGAAGAAGAAGAGAAGAAGAAGAAGAAGAAGAAAGAAGAAAGAAGAAGAAGAATAGAAAAAAACAAAGAAGAAGAGAAGAAGAAGAAGAAAAATGATGATGATGGTGATGATGATGATGATGATGAACAAGAACAAGAACAAGAAGGAGCTTTAAAATGGCACATAAGAATATATCCTTATATTTCTTTTTATTAGATCTTAACACGCTGCAAAAAAAAAAAAAAAAAAAAAAACTATATACATCTATTTATCAGTTGATAAAATGAAATATTTTCAGTTTCAGACCGCTGTGGAAACATGAAAACTCCTCCAATCAAATGCCACAGTTGCATCCACAACATCCCTAACTATCCTCCCACCTCCCACCTACACTCTGCCTACCCCCCCCCCTACCCCCACCCCACCTTTCTCCCCCTCCGAGCGCCAAGACGTGTTGTTCACACCCCTTCAAACTGACGAGCAAACCGCAGACAGAAAGGGACGTAACCCGTGTGATACGGAACCGACTTGCGTGATTACAGGCCCTTTATCCAAGCTCTTCAAAGCGGGAGACATCCGCCGTGCCGTGGACAGTAAGCTGCCTTGGCCATCCTTCCAAACTACTACTGTTTCCAGACGGTCCGCCAGGATGATTACATTCTTAGTGCGGATGGCGTAGTTCGTTTTGTACACCGCGCAATACCGTCCAGTCGTGGCAGTTACTCTGAAAACCAAGCGGTCGGAAATTAAGTTTTTACACGGAAAGATGGAGGATTCTGACACTAAAAGAGAGGCTGGGGGGGTGAGAAGGGAGGCGACTGTTACGAAGATGTCGCCGAGGGAGACAAACAACAAACTGGCGGTCAACCAGTTTACACAATCAGATGATGGTCAATCAAACGATAGACAAGGGAAGGACAATCATGTACTAATAAATCAAGTGAAAGATGAACGATCTAATGATGGACGATCGTGTGACAGAGGAGAGACAGGCAATCAACTGATGGAATATGAAACGACGGGCAGTCAAGTAATAGACAAAGAAAGTGACGGACAATCACGTGTTAGGCAGCCATGCCATAGACAAGTGAAAGATAATCAAGCGCTTGATCAGTTTGGCGACTGACAATAAAAGGGTAGACAATTAAGTAATAAGCAATGAAGTGATTGGCGTTCAAGTAAAAAACAATGAAGCGCCAATCAAGCCGCAGTCGATGAAGTGATTCACAATGAAGTGCTGAACTGTAAAATGAAAAAAAAAAAAAACAAATCACAGTCGGGTAATTAAAAAAAAAAAATTAATGATGTGACAGACAGCTATGTGATGGACAGTCACATGTGACATGTAACGTAATCGTCCGTGGACCACACTGCATCTTTCAGTTAAGACTGGTTTGAAGGCGATTCAAAAACTGATAACGTACTGTCGCTGACAGACAACCAACCAAATCAACAGTTGTGGATGAACAGGTGAACTCGTCGGGGAACTAATTACTGTGTAATCCTCCTCGCCTCTCTCATAATTTCCTACCTAGTAAGAGGCGATCCCGCTGCAGCCGGACAAATCTTCTTGAAGTGTCCACAGACCGCCGTCTAAAACTGCAGTCGGCTTAATAGAGGCACCGGGGTGCTGCTCTCGGAGTCGGTGCGGATGTATCCCGCTTGAAGAGTTACGAGGGAAGGCCGGTAATCACGCGAGTCGATTCCGTTCCTCCTAGTTGCTCCCCGTTGTGTGGTCGAGGTGAGCGAGCGCGAGAACAATATGTCTTGACAAGACACTCCATCCCCCCCCCCCCCCCCCCACCCCCCACGCCACTCCACCCCCCTCCCCACCTTTTTCTGTTTTCCTTTGTTTGTTGTTGTTTGTTTTCTTTTCTTTTCTTTTTATTGAAAAATAAGCAAGCAACCGACTCTTGGCAACGAACACATCTTATCAACTTTTTTCTTTTTTGCTGCGCTTCAGAGTTTCAGCCGTTTCCTGTTGAGAAGATATGTATACTGTATAGTTGATGAGAAATGTAATCTGATCTCATTCCTTCCCCTACATTTGATCGACTCGAATCGGATATGCATTGATTCTCTCTCTCTCTCTCTCTCTCTCTCTCTCTCTCTGTGTGTGTGTGTGTGTGTGTGTGTGTGTGTGTGTGTGTGTGTGTGTGTGTGTGTGTGTGTTCGTGCGCGCCCGCGCGCATTTGTGTGTGTTGTGGTATGTGTGTGTGTGTGTGTGTGTGTGTGTGTGGTGTGTGTGTGTGGTGTGTGTGTGTGCGCGCGCGCGCGCGCGCGCGCGCGCGAGCATGCACGTAATGTGTCAGCATGGTGTTTGTGTGCTGATGGCGAGAGAGAGAGAGACAGACAGACAGACAGACAGACAGTCAATCAATCAGTCAGTCAGACAGACAGAGATAGAAAAATGACAGAAGCAGAAAGGTAGGCGGGGGAGGGGGAAGAGAGAGAGAGAGAGAGAGAGAGAGAGAGAGAGAGAGAGAGAGAGAGAGAGAGAGAGAGAGAGAAGGCGGAGTCATAAAAAGATCTTTTCACTCAATATTTTTTTAACCAGTTTATTTTAACAACGTTTACACTTTTAAACAACAACAACAACAACAACAAATTTTTCTTTTTAATACAAGAATTCTATCTTATCGTCTACGTGCTTCGTTACGGATGTTTTACATAATGAAATATTTACACATTTGTTTACAAAAAGTCATGCAAATATGATCCCGTTTTGGGGTTATTTTCCTGATCATAAACATTAGTAGTAAAGTTCAAAATTCAATGACGTATAGCTATACACATTGTGTTCAGATCCTTTGTGGGGTAACAAAACAGACCAATGCAGAAGTGGATAATTATGGGTGTATGTGTAACGGTGCGCGCACAGGCGCCCTCTTCATATCTGCATTTTATGCGCACAAAACATGCACTTGGCTATGCAGTTTCTGTTTGCATACACAAGAGGGTGAGCGCAAACGCACGTCTTGTGTGTCTGTCTGTCTCTCTGTCTGTCCGATCGTGTGTGTGTGTGTGTGTGTCTGTCTGTCTGTCCGATTGTGTGTGTGTGTGTGTGTGTGTGTGTGTCTGTCTGTCTGTCTGTCCGATTGTGTGTGTGTGTGTGTGTGTGTGTGTGTGTGTGTGGCTGTGGCACACGCGTGCGTGTGTTCTTCACGTATTACTGATCGCTCTTTCCTGTAACACGAAAGAAAGAAGACGGACACATGATTTAATACAGCAGAAAACAACAACTTTGAAACAATAACAAAACAAACGCCAGCCTGTGAAATCAGATGATTCCCCAGCGAGACAAATCTGTTCCAACGTCAACCACAATGGTTGAGTGTGAGTGACGGCGATGGGGAACCGGTGTATGGGCGCGCTGCTGCTGCAGGTGGTACATAAGCATCGGACGGCGGCGTGTGAAGGCAGCTTTACTTTTCATCGTACTCCTCGTACTCGTATTCATACTCATCAGGGTTTGTGCGTTCATCCAACAAGCCCGGAGGAATGTAATCTGTAAGATACACGTAAATTGATTCTCTCTCTCTCTCTCTCTCTCACACACACACACACACACACACACACACACACACACACACACATGCTCGCGCACGCGCTCACAAACACACGCACGCATGCACGCAACAAGCGCACATGCACTCATGTCTATGCACAATATATAGCAATTGTTTTGATTTTCTATGCTTTTCGCATCCAATCGAAAAACAGAAAGAAACGTACGGAACTTTTTGTTTTCGTTTCCGTTGTTGTTTTCTCATTTGTTGGCAGCGGAGATGGTGAGACGGGACTTGGGCTGAATGGAGGGGGAGGGTTAGGGGGTAGGGGAGGAGGGGTGTGACTGATGACGGGGTGAAACCGGCTTTGATGTTATGACCGTTAAAGGAACGGCCAGTGCTTCGTGCTTCCCCCGTGAAGCAGCAAGGCATCCAGCACACCCCAGAATCTTGCAAAGTGAGGCGACCGCAGGCGGAAAGCTAAAAAGATCTTAAACTTTTTAAGAACCATATACGCCAAACATGAACGAACGAATCACAAGACAAAACACTACGCGTTTTGCCCTTTCAGTTCTACTTCAGGCGCCCATCTTGTGCCGAATTTGGCGATATGAGTGATCGCTCGTTCTTCGTCTCGTTGTCCCGAGTGTTGTTTGTCTTGCCTGAAAAAGACCTAAGAGGTCAAAACGCGTCGTGTTTGTCTTGTGATTCATTTGTTTTTATGTTCGGCGGATACAGTACTTAAAATGTTCCAAGATTTACCAACTTTCGTTTCAGCGTCAGGGCGTGTCCAGCACCACCTCGTGCACACACCCTGACCTGGGGGTCACCCCCTGTCACCTGTCACCTGTCTTTAACCATCCGGATCGTTGGGGCGCTGCAGGGTGGCTTGTCCAACAAGGAGCCTCCACTTGACCCGTGTCGTTGGCTAGCGCCTGGGTTTGGGCGAAGCTTTGACCGGTCCGTTCCGTGACGTTGTCCGGCCATCTTTCTCTGGCGTCTCCTTCTTTCCTCTGTCCTTGTACCGTTCCCTGTAGAATGGCCTTGGACAGGCCTGGCGATCTGGGTATGTGGCTACACTACTTCAATTTGCCCTTCTTTAGGGTTGACATCAAGTCTTCATGGTGACCCATCTGCTGACCCACTTTTCTACGCACATGTTCATTAGTGATGCGGTCAGTGTCTGAAATGCCAAGGAGTCGTCTGAGGCACCTCATTTCTGCAGCTTGGATCTTCCTTTGGAGTTCTGCTGTTAGAGTCCATGACTCGTAAACCTACAGGGGAACTGACAG
>JADBJO010002588.1:60000-75000 GCA_016801955.1 Conus betulinus | reverse complement strand
GAATGATGAGGAAAAACGGGTTGAGAGAAAGACCAAGAAAAGAGCAACTGAACGGCTTGTTTCTGTTTTTCAAAAGATGTTTAAAGCAAAATCAGATCAAAGTTAATGCAAACAGAGAGAGAGAGACAGACAGCCAGACAGACAGACAGAGACAGAGACAGACAGGGCGGGCTGGCAAACTGCGACAGACAGACAGAAAGAGAGTGAAACAAAATTAAATTGATTAAGATTATTGTTTTTGCGGTTGATTTGTACATTTTTTTCTTTAATTTTAAAAACATTTTCATATATATATAATATATATATATATATAAGAACATCAAGGACATATAAGATATCACATATAATATATAATATTTGTACATATATTCATATACATAAAAAGAACGGAGAATGGAGACTGATACCAATGAGCAGCCATATCGGTTTCTCTTCTTACTTAAAACTAACGAAGGGTGCTCTGACTGCATTGTATGAATGCGATTGTATTCTACTGTTGCGCTGTTAGCAACGGATCTGGCAGCACATGCACCCTCCCTCTACTCCCTGTCTTCTGCCCCCAGCAGTTAGATTGCCCTCTCTCTTCCCTCCAGATACCCTGACAAGTTTTGTTCTGGGTATATTTTTGATAGTGCTGAGAGGCATATCTCCTCAGTATGATCTAACTAAGAACGGGTTCTCCCTTTATTGTTGTTGTTTTGTTTTTTTTTTTTGTCTGTTTGTTTGTTGTGTTTTCTTTTTCTTCAGAGCTTTTCATCTTTTTTTTTTTTCTTTCAAATTTTCAATTTTCATTTTCTATCAGTTTCGTGGCTACGCATAACAAAAAATTAAACAAACCGAGAATACGTATTCGTTATTGTGGGTTTGGTTTACCTTTTTTTATATCTGCTTTTGTTGACTTTAATTTCTTTCGACTCCAAACTTTAACTAAAACAATCCTGGAGAGAAATAACAAAAAAAAACTACCCCCGATCAACTAACCACCCATTCATCACGACAAACAGAAAAAGAAAGCGACAAACCAACAATGCAACAATCCCAACGCATTCCAGGAGACACTCACTGATGGCGATGCCAGGGTCACTGTTCATGGTCTGCACAATCTCGGCACCCTGAACAAAAAAAAAAAAAAACTGAACAGTTACATCAGAGATGTGGCAGGGACAGGATAAGTATCATTCCTAGCTTTCCTACTATTCGTCTTTGTAACACTCCAGTTCGCTCACGCAGATAACTATGTAACCACTTCTGGGCACAAAATGTTTCAACCAAAGACGCGGCAAGAGCAGGATAAGTATCTTTTTCTTGTTTTTCCATTGTTTGCTCTTAAAAGAGTCTAGTTCACTCGGACAGATATGTGGGCTCCTCACGCTCAGAGCTGATCGTAAGCTAACAGAAATGCACATTCCCTGGAAGGTGTACCTACTTCATTCCTACAGCCGCGCATGGCACGTGTTGTCCATCACAGGGCCAGTTTCAGCTAGCGCGTCTCGCTTTCAGCAAAATTCCCACACATGGAAGGACGCTGTGTGCTGTACTTGCCGGCATGTAGCATCTTACACTATATCGATCCAAAAGACAATTTGAGTGTACTTACCCCAACAGTCTCCTTTCCGTTCTCTTCCACTGGTAACCCATGAACAGCAGCACAGAAAAAACACCACCACCACCAAAGCTGCAGCTCCCATTTGCGATAATGGGACTTGACCAGTGAGAGCGTGGACTGGGGCGCTGACCCAGTTCTCATGAACGCGCGAAAAGCCGACGATACTATGGTATGCATTCATTCGTTGGTAAAGGGAGAGTGCATTGCTCTGCTTAATTACAAAAATCTTATTTTCTTTCTCAATATCCTTTCTTAGCGGTGGATTCCGTACTCAGTGCATTAATTAGAATAAACATGTCTGTGCTTAATCGACAAGAAAAAGCCGAAGATAAACGCAAACTGATCTATTTGGGGGACTTTTGTGAGGATACGGCTCTGTTCTGAGCGTATGGCGCCCACACAAGTCACTACCCACTCTCTGGGCATCACAGTCACCGTCCGCCATGAGAGAATTGACTGGCAGGGCTGCCCCCCCTCCCCCCCCCAATCTTCCAATCCCCTTCCCACCCCACCCAATCACCCACCCCAGCTTGTTGTCTGCTTTTGTTTGTTTGGATAACTTACGTTGCCATTACACACCCCCTACTCCCATCCCACCCCCCAGCCCCACCCCTTTTAACTCTCATGTACCTGATTCAAGACGATCCAGTTGGGATCTATTTGAGAATCTCCCTCTGGATCCAGGACCACGGTTTGAAAGGCTCGGAAATCCGTGGCGAAGATCTCTCCGTTGTCGGGGCATACGTCATACACGTCGTCATGGCCGTCGCCGTCATAGTCATCTTGACATACGTCACCACGGCCGTCACCTGATGAACAGTGCGTTCATTATTGGCTTTGTCTAACCGAAATCCTGTACACAGAATTCTTCGGCCTAACGGATCAAAGGATCTTTTTATACATTATCTCTGCCTTAGCGGGTCAAAGATATGTTATATTTCATTGTTTGTGTATCTGTTCTGCTATATAGCCTACGAGACGATGATGTGTGCGAGCGAGCGAGCAAGTGAGAGAGAGACAGAGACAGAGAAATACAGAGAGAGAGACAGACACAGGGAGACCGACAGAGAGAGAGACTGCGTTAAAGGGAGACAGACAAACAGACAGACAGCGGACAGAGACATAAAGAATTACAGCGATGTGAAGGAAGGGGGAAATGAGGGAGGAGAGGGGCTCTCTGCTCCATTTTCCCACGCCATGTCTATCCCATCACCATCTCCACAAAGGAAAGAAAAATCTTTAAAATCACTTTCTGGAATTTCATGTGTATCATAAAAAACAAGCCATGACCAAATGTCGACAATGAGCGTATTAAACACCGGGTCACACACACACACACACACACACACTCGCACACACACACAACCACACACACACACTCACACGCAAACACACACACACACACACACACACACACACACACACACACACACACACACACACACCACACACACTCACACGCACACGCACGCTCGCGCGCGCGCGCGCGCACACACACACACACACACACACACAACAACACGCATGAGAGTGGCCTGCCCCTGGATTACTGCAATAAGTTGGTTTGTGCGGTGATCACAGATGGAATGTGCGTCCAGTCTACCTTTTTTTTTTCGAGTCGTGCAGTGTTGATGGCAGTTTTGGCTACTGAACCGGCGACCATTTGGAGCGGCACACTTCAACTGGAATATTCGCATTGATCTGATCACTGCCGTAAGCCTTACTGCTTACAGGTCATCAATGCCTATTCTTTAATTCTTTTATTTGATTTTCTTTTTTTTTTTTTTTTTAAGTGTATTAGAGTGATATTTCTTTTTTTTAATTTTTATTTTTCTATTGTTTTGTTTTGCTAGTTCTAATCGGGAACTCAGCAATGACGTAATATAATGTCGTAACTTATGTACACGGAGAGTGTCGTCATTTTGTTTTGACATCATTTTTGACCATGGAATTTCAGACTGGAAAGAACAGTTCATACCTGATGGTGACAACTCCCTTGAAGCAAGTTCAACTTAGTTATCTTAAATCATCTTTCGTACCAAATTTGTTGAACAAAGAAGATTATAATGTTATTATTAAAGATTCAGGTGACGGCTCTCTGCTCCTGCGACATCTATATCCTCATTACCACAAAAAGGCAATAGAGTCCGTGACTGGTGAAGTTGTGTCTGTCAAAAAGTTAAGAGATGATAGTTTTTTTTATTCAGTGCAAAAAAAATGAGAGACAAAGTAAGAAGCTGATGCAGACACAAAGTATTGCTGGTATAGCTGTTGAAACTACTAAGCCCCAAGTAAAAACAGTTGGTATTGTTTTCAAGGACCTGGATGAGAGTCTTCTGTCTTCTGTTCCAAGTATTGTGAGCGGGGTCCGAAAATCAGTTCTTAAAAACGGGAAAAAAAGTGACAATAATTACTTTCAAACTTCAAGCACTTTCCAGAAACTTAGTATTGACAATGTTGTGTTGAAGATACACCCATATTGTGCGCCAATAAAAAGGTGTACGTGTTGTCAGCGTTTGCATCACACCAAGAAACACTGTTTAAGTAAAGTACAGATATGCAGCAGATGTGGTCAGTCATCACACCCCCGAGAGAGAACTGCACCTTGGACAGATTCTGTGTGAACTGCAAAGGTGACCATTCATCGGCTTTTCATGGATGTCCTGCTAAAAAGATGGCCAAAGAAGTCAATGTTTTGAAATCAAAGAACTATATTTCGTTTCAAGAGGCTATTCGTCAAGCAAAGCTGAAGCTGAAACAGACAGAGTCCGTTAATCAGAAATCTTATGCGGACGTTGTAAAGAATGCTTGTAGTGTTGATTGCAAATCTACACAAACTGCTGTAAAGTTCTTTTCCGTTTCAACTCAAACGGAAGGCTATTATGAAACTTCCAAATCACTGTCCCCTGAAGAACCATCAGCTGATCACATAGCGACCAGCAGTCATTTCCCTTTATGAATTCATCAGCTGATCAACATGGCGACCAACAGTCATCTCCTCCATGAAGTCATCTGCTGGTCAACATTCCAACTGGCAGTCAATTCCCTCTAAGAAGTCATCCGCTGATCATCAAGGCGACCAGCAGTCATCTCCCTCCAAGAAGTCTTCTGCTGGTCAACATGGCGACCAGCAGTCATCTCCCTCAAGAAGTCATCTGCTCTGTCAACATGGCGACCTGCAGTCATCTCCCTCCAAGAAGTCATCTGCTGGTCGACATGGCGACCTGCAGTCATCTTCCTCCAAGGAGTCATCTGCTGTTCAACATGGCGACCTACAGTCATCTCCCTCCAAGAAGTCAACTGCTGTCAACATGGCGACCAGTCATCTCCCTCCAAGAAGTCATCATCCGCTGGTCGACATGGCGACCAGCATTCATCTTCCCTGAAGTCATCAGTCGGTCAACATGGCGAGCAGCAGTCATCTTCCCTCAAGTCATCAGCTGGTCAACATGGCGACCAGCAGTCATCTTCCTGGCAGAGGGCTAGTCAACAAAATGTTCAACAATCATCTTCTCTGCTGACGCCGACGGATGTTAAACAGCGCAACCATCTGCCATTTTCCGCTCGGGCGTCTTTTTTTTTGTGTGCAACATCGGGCCCAATCATCATATTGTGTGAAGCAGCTTTCAGTAGGAGGTCATTGTGATAGCCTGTCATCCCCAAATCAACATAGAAGAGTTCATGATGGTCAGTTAAGTATCCATGATCAGCCCTGTGGGGGGGGGGGGGGGGGGGGGGGGGGGGGGGGGGGGGGGGGGGGGGGGGGGGGGGAATCCCCCCCCCCCCCCATTCTCTAGGTAACGGGTGCTTTTCGCAGTTTTGATCAGGTTATTGTACTGCGTCACCTATATGATACTTATCCATCATTAAATTAGGTTAACATATGACCAGGAAGAAAAAGAACAACACATGTGATAATTTGTCGGTTCTACAATGGAACGCACGTTCCTTGTCAACTAATATTGATAATTTGTGTATGCATCTTTCTAGTAAATTTCATCATGTACTTCTCCTTCAGTCCTTAAATGTCACTCAGCAGAAGCTGCCAAAGTTACAAGGTTATTACTATCCCCCGGTTTATCATATATGCAAAGATTCTGATAAAGTTAGTACAGCTATCTATGTACAATGTGGTTTAGATTACACGTACGTTAGTCCTCTTTCTTTTACAAAAGATACAGTTAATGTGTCGGCATCCTTTATAAAATTGAAAGTTTCAAACAATCAAATTTTACATTTTGCATCAGTTTATTACCCTAAGGGCCCTGATGGGCAAAATACTAATTGGTTACGTTCTCTAAACTGTTCTAAAGAAAAGTGGATCGTTGGTGGCGATTTCAATTCTCATGCTCCTTTCTGGGATGAAGATTGTCAAATAGTTTCTCACCCTGATTTTTTTGGAAACTGTTGTGGATTCATCTTTAGTTTTGCTTAACGACGGGAGAATTAGCGCGCATCCCAGACATATCTCATCATAGAGCATCGGCGCTTGATCTAACCTTTGTTTCACCTGCTTTAGCATTAACAGCAAAGTGGGATACAGCCAATGACCCACTAGGTAGTGACCCATGTGCCAATACTTTTATCTTTTAAAGAATCCGTTGGATCTGAAGTTAGTGGTGAAGATGTTATACCTAAATTTAATTACATAAAGGCAGATTGGGAAACTTTTCAAAATTACCTCACTGAGACTGAGAGTGAAGTTATTTGTGAGGATGTTAACATCTTTTTTGATAACTTTCAGAAAGCAGTTCTTGAGGCTGCTGCTCTAGCTATTCCTAAAAAAGGATCAAAAAGGTGTGAAACATTCTCAGGGAATGTCTGGTGGAATCAGGCTTGCGAGGATGCTGTTAAAGCAAAAACATTAGCATATCTTAACTGGCTAAAAGTTAGAAAAGTTCCTGTGCAAGAGATAAAAGATGCAGCTCATAAAGAAATGTGCAGTACAAAAATAAAAGCAAACAGAGTCACAGCGCAAGCAAAAAGACAATACTGGTCACAGTTCTGTCTAAATGAAGTATCTGACTGTAAAGACTTTGAAAAGGTGTGGGGATAAGGTGAAAGAAATGAAATCGGGCATTAAACTCCAAGATTACCCGATCAAAACAACAAGTAAAGAATTTCTATCTCCCAAAGAAAAGGCTGAGGAATTTGCATCTATGTACGTTAAAACATGTTGTACGGAATGTTTGCCTAATGAACAAAAGTCGTTTAGATTAAAAGAAAAAAATACTGATAACTATAGAGATCCTGTACCAAACACAACACAGTACTATAATGTATCAATATCAATATCTTTACAGGAAGTCAGGAATGCTATCCGTCTGTTGGGAAAAATAAAAAGGTTTCGGTTGGTTTGGATGGGATTTCTTACACTATGTTAAACCATTTACCAGAGAACTGGATAGTCATTTTACATAAATTATTTAACAAATGTTGGGAATGTGGACAAATTCCCGATAAGTGGAAGACGTCTATTGTGACTCCTATTCTAAAGCAGGGCAAGCCTCGGTCTGAGACGTCTAGTTATAGACCCATTTCAGTCACGTCTCATACTGGAAAAGTCATGGAAAAAATAGTAAATTTCAGAATGGCCTATTACTGTGATAAAAATGATGTATTTTCTTCACATCAAGCTGGATTTAGAAAAGGACGAAGTACAATTGATCACCTGACACGACTAACTACTCATATTAAGAAACAGTTTTCTAAACGTAAAAGTGTCCTTGCTTCCTTCTTTGATCTTACTAAAGCTTACGATAGAGTGTGGCACAGCCGACTACTGTATAAATTAAAACAAATTGGTCTTTCTGGTCACGTCTACAATTATGTGAAATCCTTTTTAAGTGGGAGACATATAATGACCAAAGTTGGTGTGACTTTATCATCCTCAAGATCTATAGATATGGGAATTCCACAAGGTTCTATTATCTCCCCTTTGTTATTCAACGTAATGCTATATGACTTATGTACATGTTTTTTTCATCATATACCAAGGTAGCTCAATATGCTGATGACATTGCAATATGGATTAATGTATCTTTAAAGAAAAGAACAAATTTACGTCACATAAATTATATTCAGAAGCTCTTTCAGAACGAGCTGGATAAATTAAATAGTTATATGCATTTGAACGGCTTTCAATTCTCTGTTGAAAAGACACATTTGGTTCTCTTTAACAATGGATATAACCCAAGTAACTTGCCTATATTCTTTCTGGGAGGACGGGAAATTTTTTATAAACTTGAAGTAAAATTTTTAGGCGTCCTACTTACACCAAAACTAAACTGGAAAAAAAACATATAGACTCGATAGTTACTAAAGCGGTTAAAAGTTTGAATTTTCTAAAAATTGTCAGTCACTCTCCATGGGGACAGGATCCCAAAGTTTTGTTGCATTTAGCAACCAGTCTTGTACGATCAAGATTGACTTACGGACAGGAGGTAATTCTTTTCAGCTCCGCGATCGCATTTAAAGAAACTTCAAAGAATTGACAGTAAAGCTGTAAAGTTGTCCCTGGGTGTACCTGTGCACACTAAGTCCTCTGAAGTTTATAAGATAGCAGGCCTTTTGCCACTTGATGAAGAAAGGAAAATAAGTTCTGTAAAATATGTAGTGAGACGGATTGCCGTGGACGACCTTGAAGAGTTAAATACACGATCCGACATTGATTTTTCGAAAAATGCACAGAAAAATTCAAATTTAGAGACGCTTCGTTCATATGTTTTTCAGACGTTTTTTTATTCATCAAAGATTAACCCACACGAGGTAGCGCCTCGCGTACTGGTTCCGCCGGTACCCCCTTTGGAACTAACGGAAGTAAAAGTTAACATTTTTTTCTTCTGATCTAAATAAAGCGATGTCGCCGCATGTGTTAGCAGCATCTGTCAAAATTGACATGGAAGAAAAGTTTACTAACTATTTGAAAGTATACACTGACGGCTCAGTTCTTGATGATGGTAGTGCGGGATCTGGCTTTGTAATTCCAGATTACAAAGCTGAAAAATCATATTATTTAGGTAAGGGTCATTCCATATTTACAGCTGAACTTGTTGCTGTCCTGATGGCATTAAATTATTTAATTTCCTTGCCAGTCTCAATATTTAATATCCTGTTTTGTGTTGATTCACAGTCAGTATTAAAAAGTTTGCATTGTTTTGAAAATACACAGAGAGAGAATTATTATTTTTGAGATTAAGTACATGTTGCACTGTCTTTACATGAAAGGTACTAATGTTGTATTTTCGTGGGTCCCATCGCACACCTCCTTCATTTTTAACGATCAAGCAGATAGAGCAGCAAAAAGGGGAGCAAAGAAATATATTAGGTAGTATTAAGGTTGACTGTCCTTTGTCACACAAGGAAATTAGTCATATCATCGAAAGGGATTTCTGGAGTCAATACAGTTCCTCATCAAAACCTCGTCAGCAAACTCTGTCAAACTTTTGTGTCGATTAGCGACCGGTTTCAAGCCTGGCTTTTAGACTTTTATGTAATTCCCTACGAACCAAGTATTGCCAGACTGTTAAGTGTGTATGTCGTGGGGATCTTTCAGTTCAACATGTGATTTTTGATTGTGAACTAACGAAACCCTTTTTGAATGGTGTTATACCAAGCTGACACTGGGCATGTTAATGTGTTTGACTTTTTAGATTCGTTGCCAGTTATTTCTCTTGTTAAATTAACGAGACACCTTTTGGAAAGTCCATTAAGGAACATTTTATAATCATAATCGTAAGTTAGATTACTTTAGTTATTTTTCTCTAATTTTTTCATAGTTACTGTCCTATAATTCATCTGTCCTTTATTTTTGTTCTATCACACACACACGCACACACACACACACACAACTCTTCCTTCACCCCCCGCCCCCCCCCCCCCCCCCCCCCCCCCCCCCCCCCACTTCCCTCTCCTCAACACCTGCCCCAACCCTCCCTGCACTCAACTTTTTTGGTGGGGTGCCACTGAAGACGTTTGAAAACAAATTGCTAACCTCTCCCCTCCATCTCCCCACCCCTCCAGAAAAAAAAAAACGCACATCCCTGAAATCTTACCATCCGAGTCCAGCTGGTCAGGGTTTGGAATCAAAATGCAGTTATCATCGACATCCAGAATCGTTGTCGTCGTCGTCGTCGTCACAAACATCGCGCCTGTGAACCCAGAGAGAAACAAAACCACTCAGTGCTGGCACCTGTTGGCCTGTACAGCAAGGTACCTGCCGATACCGACACGCCCAGAAATCTTTGAAAAACAGATATCCTTAAAGGAAGAAAATCTTGTCGAGAGGCCAGTCTAGTATAGACGGGAAAATATTCCCTTTCTCTTCTCCCCCATCTGCCTCAAAATGTTTTGATAAGTTGGGAGTGGGTTATAGATCAAATCAAAGTTCCTTTTTTATTTTCTTCTTTTTTTTTTTTTTCTTTCTTTTTCTCTTTTGTCTTTTTTTTTGTCCTTAAACCTCTTTATTACTTTGACTCTTTATTACTTTTTTTTATCGAGAGTGAAATGTTGCACAGTGGTCAAAAACCCTTTGTTGGCTACACGTGTTGAGAACTTCGTAATAAGATGAAACAGTACGCATCCAAAGATTGATATACGAGGGGTTAAACCTTATCAACCACTGGTTCTTGGTCTGTTACTAATTCGGTAAGAGACGTTTCTATCACCAGAGCGCGAACGAAGTCTTAAAATCATTCTCAAATGAAGATTTGTTTAATATCATATGGGTCATTCTCAAAATCTGGACGCAGCAGACGAGACAGATCGGGGAGGGTAGGGGGTGGGAGATGGAGGAGGGAAGGATGGGGAGGGGAGGGGGGCAGACAACAACCAGAAAGACAGATAAAGACGGAGAATTAAACAGTATGTCAACACTGGGTAAAGATCATGGCTTTTTCTCAAGTTACCTTGACCATCTTTATCCGTGTCTAGCTGGTCAGGGTTTGGGCGGATTTCACAGTTGTCCAAATTGTTCTGGATGCCATCTTTGTCTCTGCACATTGAGTCAATATTTTTTAAAAAAGCTACGAATGAGTAAAATTTAAGAAAATGAAAACCAATACCGCTTCTGAGAAATCAAATCAACGATCAATCCTAGTTTTGTGTGTGTGTGCTCGCTCGTAAAATGACTGACAACCTGTGACAGTGTGAAAAATAACTGGAGACTGCTTTTGAACTAAACATTGCATTAATCCTAATATGAATAAGAATGCTAATGTGTTATTCAATAGTCTTTGGACACATTTGCGCGCCGCGCGCGCGCACACACACACACACACACACACACACACACACACACACACATACACACATAGATCTTTCTATCGATGATCTATTTATAGAGATAGACAGACAGACAGACAGAGAGAAGGCACAGAGAGAGAGGCGGGGATAGATGAAAAGAGCGAAAAAGAAAGAGCGAGAGACAGACAGACAGAGACAGAGACAGACAGACAGACAGAGATGTAGAGAGATGTATACACACACACACACACACACACACACACACACACACACACACACACACACACACACATATAAGCTGAAATACAATTAGCGTTCCACTGACTGACATGCGTATCCCAAAGTATTAATGGCGAACAGTTCAGTTACTATTTCCATTCTTTCACTCAAGCAGCACAATTAGTCTATGCCAGGTATGTTTCACGAACAAATCTGTTCGGTAGAATTTTACCTCTGGGTCGCAATAAATACTGACACACGAGCACAAAATATTTTCCATCTTCAGTGGCATTACGATTGCTCCCTGAAAAAAATACGGTATTGAGTATAACAGTATCAGACCGATGTCCCTTTCTTTTCGTTTATCAATGGTATTTCAATCAGGGGGGAAAAAGCACACTAAGCATGGCAGTATGTTTCAATCATTAAATGTTATGTAACAGAAAGTAAGTTATAGTCACGCGTACACATACACACATACAGACACATGCATACACACGCACAGCTAAGCGTACTTACATGTCATCGTCGGGTGTCACAAACATCACCAACACAAATCGTTATCTGAATCAAGCTGAAAAAAAAAAAGCACACGTACTAAAGGTCTACACACACACACACACACACACACACACACACACACACACACACACACACACACACACACACACACACACACACACACACACACACACTCACACACACACACACACACACACACACACACACACACACGTCTCCCTATCACTTTCAGAGTGACATGCGCTAACTTGAAGACTAACACGTAACAGTCACCTGGTCATCGTTGGGGATGTAGATGCAGTTGTCGCAGGCATCCCCCACCCCGTCCCCATCCACGTCTCCCTGGCCGGGGTTCACGGTCCGCACACAGTTTGTCCACTTCGTTCAGGATGGCTGCACACCGTTACACCTCAATCACTCACTCAGCGTCTCGTCACTTGGCCCGTGGTCAATATTGTTCTCTCTCTCTCTCTCTCTCTCTCTCTCTCTCTCTCTCTCTCTCTCTCTCTCTCTCTCTCTCTCTCTCTCTCTCTCTCTCTCATCTCTCTCCCTCTCCCTCACAATCTCTCTCTTTCCTCTCCCTCCCTCTCTCTCTCTCTCTCCCCCCCTCACAATGTTCTCCCCCCCCCCCCCTCTCTCTCTCTCTCTCTCTCCCTCTCTCCCTCTCCCCCTCCAATGTTCTCTCTGTCTGTCTCTCTCTCTGTCTCTGTCTCTCTCTCTGTCTGTCTGTCTCTCTCTCTCTCTCTCTCTCTCTCTCTCTCTCTCTCTCTCTCTCTCTCTCTCTCTCTCTCTCTGTCAGCATGTGTATGTGTGTGTTCGCGATCAGTCAACGCTAAACTAAGCCAGGTGTTCAAAAAAAGAATCTGACGTTCTGAAGGAAGAGCAGCTGACGGGTCTCTCACCGTCGTTGTCGATGTCCGGGTCACAATAGTCCCCGATGCCATCCTTGTCCGTGTCGATCTGCTCCGGGTTGGGCACGGTGGGGCAGTTGTCGCAGGCGTCTCCCAGCCGGTCCGGCTCCGACTCCGTGTCCGTCTGGTCTGGGTTGGCCACCAGGGGGCAGTTGTCCTGGTGGGACGAGTGGGTGGGTGGGTGGGATGGGAGGTGGAGGGGTGGCGAGCAGAGAGAGAGAGAGAGGGGGGGGGGATAAGAGTGGTAGAAGGGTATCGAGTAGAGAAAGACAAAGAGACAGAGGGGAGTGTGTGAGTAGTAGTGGTTGTGGGGAGAGAGAGAGAGAGAGAGAGAGAGAGAGAGATTATCATGATAATTGATATAAGCAAAATATTTTGAGAGCGTGAGGTGGAATGTGGTAGGGTAGTGGAGAGAGAGAGAGAGAGAGACAGAGAGAGAGAGAGACAGAGACAGACAGACAGACAGAGACAGAGAGAGAGAGAGAGAGATGATCGAAATGACCAAAGTATGTGCAAGATTTATTTACTACTGAAAGTACTTTTTATTATTCTCTCACATTTCTACGGCTTAAAAACTTTCTTAAGAATATTAGAACAGTTATGATTTTGCATGGTAAATACCTGAATGTTTTGAACTTCTTAAAACAAAAGAGACATATAGACAGACAGAGACAGACAGACAGACAAAGAATGTAAGTGTGTCATTGATTTATATACTCGAATATCCAAAATATCTCCTATATGGATGAAATGGGCAGACAGACATACAGACTCGTCAGGTGACAGAGACACAGAGAGAGAGAGAGAGAGAGAGAGGGGGGGGGGGTATGTGTAACTGATTGTATATTCGAATATTCAAAACCTCTCTTACAGATGGACAGACATACAGACCCATCATGAGAGAGAAACAGACAGACGATCGCAGAAAAATCCACAGAATGAAAGACAGACACCACGTCTCAACTCACAGGGTTGTTGAAGATGCCATCATTGTCCATATCATCGTCACAGGCGTCACCGATGCCGTCACCGTCAGCGTCTTCTTGCCCACTGTTAGGCACGCTCATACAGTTGTCCTTTGGGGTGGGGGAGAGAGACACAGAAACGAGATTATTGTTTTCCAGGAGGTGTGTAGAATACTTGCGACAACCGGCGTTTCAAAAGAGAGGCTATTCTATGATACATCAAATGTTTGTCAAGAAACAACAACAACAAAATCGAATGAACACCTCTTTCCAATAATACAGCAATTTTCTTCAAATTGGGAAAGAGCATTTTTTTTGTGTGTAAATCCTTATTGTTTATTGCGTTTAAAGTGGAAATTCAAATCACACTGCAAATTCTGTTATATTTTGTCTTTCTATTGTAATGGGCTCTGCGTAAGCAAATTTGACAATGTGAAAAATCGGGGTTAGTGAACACACCAAAGGTGTCTACTCATACATGTATATAATTATGTGCATTCAGTCTTCTTCTTCTTCACGTTACAACGCCTTTCCACTGCGTAAGAAACGCGTCTCTTCTTCTTCTTCTTCTTCTTCTTCTTCTTCTTCTTCTTCTCTTCAACGCCTAAAAGACTCAGTCTTCTTTTTCTTCATTCTTTCACGCCTTCCTTTGCGTTAGAAATTCAGTCTCCCTTCACTCTTCAAAGGCTTTGAGATTTGGTCTTCTTCTTTCTTCTTCTTCTTCTTCTTCTTCTTCTTCACTGTCATGCGCTTTCTTCTCCGTTATAGATTCAAGTTTTTCATTTCCACTTTACAACGCCTTGTCTGCGTTACAGATCTAGTCTTCTTTTTCTTCACATTTCAACTCAGAAGAGACTCAATCTTCATGTTCTTCATTCTTCGACGCTATTCTCTGCGTTAGAGAGACTCAAGTTTTCTTCGACCTTCTAGTTTTCCTTTGCGTCAGAGATTCTGTCTCTTTCTTCACACTCTTCAACGCTTTCCTCTGCGTTACAAACTCAGGCTTCGTCACTCTTCAAAAGCCACAGAGGCTCAGTCTTCTTCTTCTTCACTGTCCAGAGCCTTCCTCCTCCTCCTCCTCCTCCTCTTCTTCTTTTTCTTCTTCCTCCCCCTCCTCCTCCTCCTCCTCTTCTTCTTCTTCTTCTTCTCTTCTTCTTCTTCTTCCTCCCTCTCCTCTCCTCCTCCTCCTCTCTCCTCCTCCTCTCCTCCTCCTCCTCCTCCTCCTCTTCTCTTCTTCTTCTCACTTCTTCTTCCTCTTTTCTTCTTTTTTCTTCTTTTTTTTTTTCTTCTTCTTCTTCTTCGTCTTCTTTTCTTTCTTTTTCTTCTCCTCCTCCTCCTCCTTCTTCTGCACTGTCCTGCGCCTTCCTCTCCGCTAGAGATTCGCTCCCACTTCAGTCGCCATGCGCAGTGTGTTCTCCTTCTTCGCCATGCATTGCCCTTCTTCCTGCCTCTGTGTTGTCGTATGTCTTGTGTCCTCTACTGTCCAGGTTATTTATAGGCGCATCTCCAGAAAAGCTCTCCCGAGGGCTATGTT
>JADBJO010002588.1:40000-52500 GCA_016801955.1 Conus betulinus | reverse complement strand
CACTATCCTCATCAATGTCTTCGTCATTAGTCACTATCCTCTGTACTGCTTTCCATTACCTCATCAATGTCTTCGTCATTAGTCACTATCCTCTGTACTGCTTTCCATTACCTCATCAATGTCGTCGCAGATGGTTCCATTGCCGGTGTAGCCCGTGGGGCAGGGGGCCGCACTGAGCCCCTGACGCCGTGTCCTGGCATTCCACGCCAGGGAAGCATGGCTTGTCTGCGCATGACGGGGACAGCGCTCGACACCCGGCGGCGCGAGTTCCGTCCCCTGTCATTCCAGCTGGGCACGCGCCGCAGCGATAGCCCTCGCTCGGTGTCTTGGCAGGACACATCTACACAGTTGTCCATGTGGCACTAGTACAGAAGAAATAAGGAATAGGAGTAAAAGCGCGCACGCACGCACACACACACCACACACACACACACACGCACACGCACACACACACACACACACACACACACACACACACACACGCGCGCGCGCGCGCGCGCGCACGCACACACACACACACACACACACACACACACACACACACACACACACACACACAACACTTTCTATTTTTTGTTGTTGTTGTTTGTTTGGTTTGGTTTGGTTTGGTCCTTGTTTGTTTTTACCTGGAAAGCAAGGACTGTCAGCGCACGTAACGTAGCGCTCGCACCGGACCCCGTCGCCATAGTGACCAGGTGGGCACGCACCACACCGGAAGCCCTCTTCTGTGTCCACGCAGCGCACACCCGGGAAGCAAGGGTCGGAAGCACAGCGCCTCCTGCCGGCTGTCCATCATATCGCACAGTCATGTTCAGAAGGTCCTCTAGTGTGCGAACGTCAGTCGCAATTGTATCACAGGGTAGCTGTTTGTTGGTAAGGACATCACTGGTCATCAGAGCTGGCCCGGTCAGCCTGCCTAACGGGCAGTATCCACGGTCACTGCCGTACACTCTTGAGCTCGAAGTGCGGAACAAAACGGCTTTCTCGAACTGGCTGCATGTACCGCTGGCTATTCTAGTCTGAGAAAGCTGCTTTTCTGCACTTCAAGGGGAAGCGTTCGCGCAGGTAGACTAAATATGGATACTGCCGCACTATGGATGATTTAGGCTACTAGTCCTAGCGCACTGCAGATTAGCCTTCAGCTTTTGTGCGTGGGTATGTTTCGCAGTCAACAAAGGCCTTCAACAGCATGTTTTGCATTACTACACCAAAAATCACTGACGTGGCGGTAAAATCCTTTATTGAATCAACGTCAGGAAACTGCATATTGTGTGAATAAGCATTGGTGCTCTCCTCAATGAAAAAAAAAAAAACAAAAAATAAGTTATGTGCTGAAATGATAAAAAATACAGCGTATGCACGCTGCCCTTGTTGTGCGGTTCTGAGAAGAGAGTAAATTCACGGTCGCAAAGCAAACAGACCCCTAAGCAGAAGACAGACAGACAGACAGACGGAGGCAGACAGACAGATAGATAACACAGAGATACATACAAACAGACAGACAAGACTGAGAAAGGAACATTTCCACACACAAGAGGCAGACAGACAGACAGATAAACAGGGACATACAGACACAGAGATATTTCCACAAACAAAGGCAGACAGAGACAGATAGATAGAGACATACAAACAGACAGACAAGACTGAGAAAGGAACATTTCCACACACAGAAAGTAGGGGGAGGAGGAGAGGTAGACAGTGACTTTTACCTTTACAAAAGTCACACGTGGCAAGGATTTGTCTCAATTCCCGGGTCTCTAGAGTCTAAGGGAAAAGAACACACACACACACACACACACACACACACACACACACACACACACACACACACACACACACACACACACACACACACGCATTTTTGTTCAAAAACGTCATAGTTATTGTCTGATATTAATATTTAACATTAACTATCAAATGGGTTTCAACCAAGGTAGGAAAATCTTCTCCCTGATGAATTTACGAATCTTTTCTTTCACTTCAAATTTGTATCTAGTATGCTTCATTGTGTGCAGACATGGAAACATGCTTGGGCAGATTTTATATGCAATATAATGATTCTGTCTACGCAGAAGTTTAAAATCTGCCTCTGTGCGTGCGTGCGTGTGTGCGTGCGTGCGTGTGTGTGTTGTGTGTTGTCTGTCTGTGTGTGCGCGTGTCTGTGTGTGTGTGTGTGTGTGTGTGTGTGTGTGTGTGTGTGTGTGTGTGTGCTGTCTGTGTATCTGTCTGTCTGTCTGTGTGTGTCGCGCATGCAATTGTCTGTTGTGTGCGCGCATGCAACTGTTTGTGGTGTGCGATGATTACGAAGTGTGTGTGTGTGTGTGTGTGTGTGTGTGTGTGTGTGTGTGTGTGTGTGTGTGTGTGTGTCTGTCTCTGTCTGTCTGTCTGTGTCTGTGTCTGTGTGAAGCAACATAGTCACCTGCGCGTGAAGGTCACGTCTCAGCTGACGGAGGCTGAGGGTCAGATCCCTCAGGGCAGTCACCATCAAGACGCTGGATTCACGGCCGCCTGCACACAAAGGGAGGCAACCCACCGCACGCATGCAACACACAAAGGATTTACCTACCTTGACACCATGAGCGCTACATTTCACAGGTTTGGGTTCTCTCACGCTGCATTTCTTCCATTGACATCTCCGGAATTGATAAAAGTATTTTGAAAATCCGTCATATCTTGGTAAACTATGTGACCGACCGACATTAACATTCTTTCATTAAATAAAAATGTGTCTACAAAAACTAATATGCAGTTCGTCTTATGGGCATGATGGGCGATTGGTAGAACGTTGCCACAAATGAAAAGCTTGCCACAGTAAGTATTGTGCATTTTTGTTATTTTCCGGCCAAGGCACACGTGCGTGCGTGCGTGCGTGCGCGTGTATGTGCGTGCGTGCGTGTGTGTGTGTGTGTGTGTGTGTGTGTGTGTGCGTGCGTGCGTGCGTGCGTGCGTGCGTGCGTGCGTGCGTGCGTGCGTGCGTGCGCGCGCGCGCGCACGCGCGCTCGCTAAAATTTAGCAGGATCATCTACGATAGTTGTTTGTCAGCTATGACAGTCATGTCAAGTGTGTATATAAGCACTTGATGTGAGTGTTTTTTATGGTCTCATATATGCCTAAACAATGAGTTAAGTGTAAACATAATTTAAGTCGTGCAGACACATGCATTTACTTTTTTTTTTTTTTTTTGGGGCGGGGTGCTTTTTTGTGTGATTTGCTTTTTTCAACATTTCGAGATGAACGACTCAGTCAATATGTCTTGGATTCAGTCAATGTCTCAATAGATCACTCTGAATTTGTTTGGCTTCTTTTTGTTTGTTTGACTATGCACCACCCCCCACCCCCACCCCCACCCCTCCCCCCCCTCCCTATTCCAATCTATCCAGTAACAGAAGTATGATTAACAATATCAATGGCTTTTAAAGATAAAAGTATGCCTAAACTTTTCTTGAAATTTATGCTGTATAAACTTATTTTATAAGCTGTACGAGTTGTGTGTGATAAGAATGATTTTCACAGACGACAGATTGATTTTCATGTACTCAGGAATATTTCAAAACGTTTTCGTAACAAAAGAGAAAAATACGAATCTGTAAAATTTTGATGGATCAGAGCGCGCAGGCATGTATGTTTATGTGTGTGTGTAATAATTATGTGTGCTCGCCTTACGCTTGTGCGTGCGTGCGCTTGTGTGTGTGTGTGTGTGTGTGTGTGTGTGTGTGTGTGTGCGTGTGAGTGTGTGTGTGCGTGCGTGTGTGTGTGTGTGTGTGTGTGTGTGTGTGTGTGTGTGTGTGTGTGTGTGCGAGTGTGCGTGTGTGTGTGCGTGCGTGTGGCGCGCGCGCGCGCGCGTGTGCGCGTGTGTGTGTGTGTTGTGTGTGTGTGTATGTTTATTGTGTGTGTGTGTGTGTGTGTGTATGTTGTGTGTGCGTGCGTGCGTGCGTTCGTGCGTGTGCGTGTGTGTGTGTGTGTGTGTGTGTGTGTGTGTGTGTGTGTGTGTGTGTGTGTGTGTGTGTGTGTGACTGATTGCATGAACGTGTGCGTTCTCTCAGGAACATGCGTTTAAACCATTACAGTGTCTGTGCCCACACTATAGCCCCATCAAAATACTTTGAGCGATAAAATATCCCTACACCTGGTAATCTTGATTATCGGCAGCTTTGGTTAAAATCAGAGAGAACAAAATTAAACTGAATAAAATACTGTTCAAGCTGATGAAAACATTAGTCTTCTCGACCTCCACCTCCTCACCAATTCAACACCCCCCCGCTTTCCTGCTCCTCCTCTCTAACCCCCCCCCCCCCCCCCCCACCACACACCACCACACACCCTCCCTTGTATAAATCGTCACATACACGAACTAACTACGTTGGAGTAGTCCTGGTCGGGAGAACCAATGCTTTTCTTGTTGTCCTCACAACCCGAGGAGGGACTCGGGCGTCTCCGTAACGGTGTTTCGGGTTCGGGTCTTTCCGGTCTCACTCGTCGTCTCGACGCCCAGTCGGGAATTTCCAACTTGGGCGCAGGCGTAGTCGGGGAAGGCTCCTTGTACGGCTCTTTGGCGCGCAGCCTTGAGACAGGAGCAGTTCCGGTAGTGTGGTCTGGACGTGGAACTTGAAAGAGGGCGTCTGCCTCTGCGAAAGAAGGAAAAATTAAATCTCCCTTACAACTTTTTTGTTTTGTCCTTATTTGTTCCAACACACACACACACACACACACACACACACACACACACACACACGTCCAAATACATTTCATGTTTCTCAAACACACGCGCGCGCCCACGCACACACGCACACACACGCGCACACACACACACACACACACACACACACACACACACACACACACATTTTTTTTTTCATCCAAATACATTTCATGGTTCACACACACACACACCACACACACACACACACACACACACACACACACACACACACACACACATTTTGTTTTCGTCCAAATACATTTCATACTTCCACGGAAAAAAAAATGAACATACGTGTATAGAAATAAAATGCTCAAATAAATCATTTGTTTGGACTTTTGAAAGCATATTCACGCAACAAAAAAAAATTCGTTTGAAAATTTCAATATTGCGACTCGTTTCGTGGCCTGCGTCTCTTCAGCTGTCTATTGCTGGCTGTGTGTGCGCATGTCAGTCAGGTCAAGGAGTAATGGACAGACACTTCCGTTTTAACAGCCCATATTTCCTCCGCTGTTACAGCTGTGTGCACATGTCCAGTCAACAAGTATATGGACACGACAGTATCTTTTTCATACACTGTATTTTCCTGTACCTGTGTGCATGTGTCATGTCAACAAGTACGTGGACACTTGTGTTCTTACGGGACTGATGTTTCCTCTGCTCTTGAAGCCGTGGGTACATGTCAAGTCGAAGAGAGTATTTGGACAGACGGTTCTGTTTTTACAGCCTACATTTCGTCCGCTGTGTGTACACACCAGGTTGGAATGTGTGGAAATAACACTTCTGTTTTTTTTGTTGTTTTTTTTTAGTCTATATATTGTATCTGTGTGCACGTGTCAGACCAATGGTTCACAGATATAGTCTTGAAACTTCTTTTCTGGTTAAAGGGACACGTCTGTAGGCCCACTACGCTAACAGCACACCGTATCCTCACAGCAGTCCTAAACAGAGCATTTTGCGTTTATTTTCGGAACTTTGGTCGATTAATGACAGACATATGTATTGTTGATTAATGCACCGAGTTCGGAATCCACCACTAAGAAAAGAGTAGGCTATCTTAGAAGAAAATACGATTTCCGTAATGAAACACCGTAACGCACCCTACCCCACCTAAAGAACGAATGCATACCATGGTGTTTTCTGCTTCACGCGCGTTCAACGAGAACTGAGTCAGTGCCTCTGTCCGCACTATCCTTGGTCACTATATGAGAGAGAGAGAGAGAGAGAGAGAGAGAGAGAGAGAGAGAGAGAGAGAGAGAGAGAGAGAGCGCATGTCAATAATAAAAAACGGTATACTTCCTATGTTGGAATTTTACTGAAGGCGCGCGTTAGTTGGAACTGTGACGATCACGTGCCGTGCACGCGGCTATGGGAAAGAATGAGCAGGCCACATCCGCAACGGAATGTGCACTGCTGTTAGCATAAGTTCAGCTGTGTTGTAAGGGGCCAACATAAGCCTTTACTGGGTTCTAGGTAATTTTCATTCATGTGTGTATTAGCTCAATAAGTAAGCATAGATGGTATGCAGCTTTGGCGTGTGGGTATTAGCTTTGTTTCACTCCGGAACAATTCGCTGCGAGGAGCGATTCATTCAATTTAAGTCACGCTATTCAGTGACAGACCAGGTGACCGTGTCAGGACTGAACGCAAGTTTTAAAAAAAAAAAAAAAAAAAAAAAATCTTAATGAGGCAGTGAACTGTAAACAGCAAATGACAAAGTGTGGTAACTCTTGCTCCAATGTTTAAACAATCACAGGCCCATAACTCTAAACGAATGCTGCTTTCGCCCACTTAATCGCCGAGCAGAAAAATGACAAACGCAGAACAAACAGGGATACGTCCCCGTTTAAAAGGAAATATTATGCAATTAAAAAAGAATGTGAAACAAAAAATTCGGGCAGTCTGAAATACCCTGTATCAGACACCACATGTTCAATGACAGCAAAAGTCACTGCAAGTGTACATTTATCACGTGTCAGTTAGACCCCCCCCCCCCCCCCCCCCCCCCCCCCCCACCACCACCACCACACCCACCCCATTATAGATAGCCCTTCAAACAGAAAAGAGTTTCTGATCTGTAACAGAGCAGGTTCTTCCTACACTTGCATATATATTCTCTACCTAGTCTACTACATAACAGAGCGGTCTGAACAGGAAAGACAACCGCTTCGGCTCCGCAAGCACAGTACAGAGCTTCCCAGACGCGAAGTCATATGACGTAATTCATTCCGCGTTTTTTTTTCGACGTTTCGTCACAGCACGAAATGCAGGTCAGAATCATTAAATGATGTGTGTGGCTACTATGGAGTACCCGACGTTCAAAGATGTTGCCTTGTCGAAATGAAGAAAGATCCGAGAGGCACAAACCACCGACGTTGCTAGGCCTGTCCTTTCCTTTGTTTCCGGGCTGCGCTGTCCGCCATTTCGCTTTGCAGCATCCTACAACTCATCCACCGCCGAAATGCGTCGAACCCCCCCCCCCCTCTCTCTCTCTCTCTCTCTCTGTCTGGCGCACATACGCACGCACACACACGCAGGACTAGAGGGGTGGCTAAGCAAGACTGAGACTGACAGTATATACACAAGATTTGGAAAAGAGGGGCAGATATTGGTATACAACGCATGCGCGCACGCGCGCGCGCACACACACACACACACACACACACACACACACACACACATCGAGGGTGGCGGGGAGAGGGAGAAGCGGGGGGGGGGGGGGGAGTGAGAGAGGAGGAGGGGTGGAGGAGACCTACCACAGTGACCCGTCCAGCCAGGATGCCCCGGATGGGAATCTCCGTCCTGTCCAGGCCCCACGTCCTCGCAGTTGACGAAGAGACGCACGCTGTTGAGGGAAGGTTAAGGTCGTAGAAGTGCAGCAGGAAAACCGTTCCACGCCATCCTCGTTCAGAAAGCGAGTGGGGAAGGCCAGCTGGTACTCCCTGCGGTCCGGCGATCTCATGCGAATTATGACTGGAAGAAAAGAAAAACTTTTTTTTAATCTTAAAGTGCTTCTGTAGGTTGGGCTGAGGGAGAAAAAGACTGAGCGAGTTAGAGGGGAGAGAGTTGGGAAGGGGGGTGGAAGAGGGAAAGGGGGAATGGCGTGGGAAAGGACGAGAATAAAAGCAACGAGGGAACCCAACGAATGAGTTGAGAAGTGGATGAAAAGAAACACAATGAAACAGAGCATAGAACAAAAAAAAAAAAAAAAAAAAACACGAAAGGAAGAGAAACATACACCCACGCACACACAACGGGTAAATTTGAAATGAAAGATCATAGAGCAGGGTCGGATCTGTTATTAATGGAGTCGGGAGGGAGAGCGGGGACTTTTGACCTTACTGTAGTTAATTTATGAGGGGCACTGAAGGCTCCCCCCTGGTATATTTCCAATATCTGCAGGCCGTTTCACACACACACACACACACACACACGTGTGTGTGTGTGTGTGTGTGTGTGAGAGAGTGTGTGAGTGTGTGTGTGAGAGAGAGAGAGAGAGAGAGAGAGAGAGAGAGAGAGAGAGAGGGCAGAAGGGAAAACCGAACCCTGGAACCGTCCCCTAAATCCGCCCATGCACACCACGGAGAAAAAAAAATAGGTCTGCTGTGATCGAAAACAAACAAACAAAATAGGCTAAAAAGTGGCATCCAAAAGAAGCAGTGTGGCTTAAAAGAGAACATGTAGTTTTATGTCATCCGAAACAAGTTCGTGTGGTAGCTTCCAATCGTCAAGTGAATGGTGATCAAGTCTCACACCGGATGCTGACGCTTTCAACTTCCAGAATGCGCCCCCAGTCAATATCAGTCAGTGAGTAAGAAGAAAGCCTCGGGACAGCTGAAGAGCACGTGTTCAGAGATCCCCCTTCACCCCACCCTACCCCCCACCCTCTTCCCCCTCAGGCAAGTTTTACGGCCCTGAACTCCTTGCACTGTGAGAAGACCACGTCGGGTCACGACTCCTCGGTACCATTCTGCTGTGAAGTTGTACAGTGGTACAGCTGTGCTGTCTTCTCCTATAAGAGGAACAGAAACAAGTGCGGCGTGGGATGCACACGGCAGCTGCTTGACCGTGGCATTTTTTTCACCGGTGGGCTCTGCAGTCATGAAATATACGGGCTGGTACACTCATGAGGAACACTCCCGTAGAGGTTCTGCCGTGTTACGTCCAGTGTTTTAATGGAATGCGCTGCGCGTGCCTGCAACCTACGTGAACACAGCGCATGCTTCCAAAGGTGGTGCAGGATTGCTCCCAGCTGGTTGGGTCGGCAGTTGAGGACAGTACTTCTCTGGGTCCCACCCACACCTTCGGATGTATCCTTTTCACTTTTCTACCCTTCTGTTGTCAGCATTTTCCCCTAACCTTGTCGGGATTCGAACCATTACCTTCTGGATGGGTGAAGGAACCCCAAACGGAATCAAAGGGAAGTGACAATAGTTACGTCTTATCTCATTACTTCGTTCCTCGTTACGTCATTCCTCGTGGAAGGGACGCGTGTGTCATTCCTACAAAAGATACAAGTTTATCTCTTTGTTCCCAATGCCTGTACAGAGATGCATTTTTCTTCAATAGCTACGTTTTGTCGTCTTTTGGAAGGAGAGGAAAAAAAAAAAGGGGGGGAACCGAAAAAAAGAACAGGAAAGGAAAGGACAGAATGAAGCAAAGGAAAGAATTGGGTTTTCGGTGCTGGTTACATGTCTGCAGTAAACCAGTGCTGGCGAGTGAGAATCCAGACCGCTTTCGTCCACCGATCAGGGAAGGTTACTATTTCTGGTGTCCGACAAAGAAAATAATAGCTGAACATATTGTTTTTTTTCGAGATGATTTCGCCTTCAATCTCTTGCGCTCAGCACATTCTTTTTGTTACCGAAAGAATAACTAAAACTGAATCATGTTGCTTCATCTTCATCTTCGTTTTTTCATCTTTGTCTTCTTTTATTCATATGTCTGTCGGGCTGTCTCAATCGATAAAATCTTTAAAAAATAATAATTAAAAAAAAAACCACCATATTTTAAACGGGTAGCTTGTTTAATTGGAGGTTCAGGGGAGAGCCGCGACAGGCAGACTGCAGGTGAAGTGTGAGAGAAAAAGGAGGCGGCGCTAGAGTGCCGAGGGGATACTACAGAGAAGGCTGAAGAACAAACAGAAGGCAATAAATCCGGTGCTGTATAATGCGAACCCAAACAAGAGAGAGAGAGAGAGAGAGAGAGAGAGAGAGAGAGAGAGGCCCCAGACAAGAGAAGGGAGAGAGGGGTTTAGGCACACCGGAACTCCCGTTCCCCTTCTGCATCTCCCACACTCCACTTAGCCGCAGAATGAGATTTTTGCCATGTCAGTAAAGCCCCCAGAGCGTCTTTGGGAGTAAAAAAAAAAAAAAATCCCCACCCCCCAGCTGACAAGTGTCATTTTGGGAACCAGGCGTGAAAATGAAACATTGGAAGAAGAGAGAGACACGTTTCGTTCTCCTCCTGCAAAGGTGGAGAGGAGAATTGTCTCCACCCTCGCCTCTCTCCCCTCCTCCTCCTGCTCCCCCCCCCCCCCCCACACCCCCCTTCCCGCCCTCTCCATACATTACTTTGGAAAACAACCATCCCTCCCGCCTCCCTTACTTTTTCAACATTTTGGCACACACACACACACACACACGCGCGCGCGCGCGCGCGCGCCCCCTGCACACTTCCCCTTCCTCTCCATCCATTTTGCAAAACTGGCGTTTTGTTTTGTATTTTCATGACTGGGCACGTTGTTCTCTCTGTTTCTACCTCGGATTTAGGACCCTCGCCCTCTTTTCCCCCCCATCACCGCCCTTTCCCACACACCTACCTACCTCTGAAAACCCTCTCTTCCAGTGTAACTGATTCGGTCAGTTCAAATTGACGAAACACCAAATGTTACGGCGTATGTCAAGTAAATCACTAAACGATACTCAGCAATAACAAAGTATGTACACTAGCTATAAGCGAGTGCTGTTTTGAAATCACAGTATGCTCAGGAGGGAGGAGCTGGGTTGGGGGGGGGGGGGGGGAGGGTAATCAGACACACAGTTTCACCCAGTCGGCATCAACTTACCTTCGGGCGGACGGAAGTCCACGGAAATTTCAAACATCGTTCCCAGCTGTCTGTTCTGCGCGCGCACCATGACGAATCGTCTGCGCATGTCACGGGGCGCGGGAACTCTCCTGTCACGAAGACCTCGGACTGCGAAAAGGCCTCCGCAACATCTCTCGTTTCGGCTGTTGGAAATAGCCCAGAGAGATAATGATGCTTCTAGCCCAGCCGACCCGAAAAGGGCCATATCAGGGTTCTCACAGCGTTGAAGTCAATTCTTAAGTCATGAGGAAGACACATCCACACAATTCATTAAAGCACACTTTTCTGAACACGCACGCACGCACGCACGCATGCACGCACGCATGAACATACCCACACACACACACACACACACACACACACACACAAAGAAATGTCATAAAACTTTTTTCCTTAAAATCTTAGATCAGATGAAAAATGTTGATCTCTCCCAGAAATTAAAAAATCACATCAGGTGGGACACACTCTGAACAAGGCTTTCATGAAGTCTGCTATAAAGTGTTTATGTTTGATATCATACAAATAACAACACTGCATAGGAGCATGTTTCTCTGTGAGTGGTACCTGTCATAAATGCACCACGGAGCTTCTTCACCTTTTAAAAGACAAAAATGGGTGTAAAAGGAGTGGCCTCATGGCAAACGGCACAAGGCGGTTTCTTCTTTGCGGACGCCGCTGGGACATGACAAAAACTCTTTCAGGTTGGAAGAGTTTGGAAGAGTTTGTTATCCGTCTGCGAGTTCCATTCCACTTGGCAAAGGTCTTTGACATACGCCTGAGCTTTGGGTTTAGATCGGTGCAATCTGCTCAACTCATTCTTGGTGGCATTCTTGACAAGTTCATCAAGCCAGGATTGTGAGAACGCAGGATGGAATATAATGGAATACATATATATAGCACACAAAAAACACAAACACACATCATATGTTGGAATTGTGGTCCAGTTCATCCCTGATGAACGTATAGAATGTCTGATTTCCCTTGAAAAAAAAAAAATAAAAAAAATAATGGAATACTATGTATACATACAAATATGGCTCTCGGAAATGAGTAACTTTGTGAAATCCACATTAACGTTTCCGAGCAAATGCATCAAACCAGCAAATGAAAAGTTCCTTGTCTTTTATCTACCTTCCTTAGTGCGTGCGTGCATGCGTGCGTGCGTGCGTGTGCGTGCGTGTGTGTGTGTGTGTGTGTGTGTGTGTGTGTGTGTGTGTGTGTGTGTGTGTGCGTGCGTGTGCGTGCGTGCGTGCGTGTGTGCGTGTGTGCATGCGTGCGTGCGTGTGTGTGTGCGTGTGTATGAAAATTAGGATTTCTGAAGCACAGGTTTATGAGAATCTCTCTCTCTCTCTCTCTCTCTCTCTCTCTCTCTCTCTCTCTCTCTCTCTCTCTCCCTCTCCTCTTCTTCTTCTTCTTCTTCTCTCTCCACTCACACAGACACACAAGCATCACATACACATGCACGCACGAACGCAGACATGCATGTACCCTGATCCGCAACCCCACCTGCATACACACACGTACACACCTTTCGGAAATAAAATCGCATCTGGCGCACTAATTCATTTGTTGCGCACTTGAGAGAGAGAGAGCGAGAGAGAGAGAGAGAGAGAGAGAGAGAGAGAGAGAGAGACAGAGACAGAGACAGAGAGAGACAGACAGACAGACAGAGACAGACAGACAGACAGACAGACAGACAGACAGACAGAGACT
>JADBJO010002588.1:17500-35000 GCA_016801955.1 Conus betulinus | reverse complement strand
TGTCCATTTTTACATCCACAATGCCCCCGAAGATGTTATAGGATAAATAAAATGTTTGAATCTTTGACACAACTGCTGGGAAGGCCTCTCTAGAATGAGCCGCTCAATAGCACTATGAATAACAGTTTACATCATCACGCCATCCCCACCCCTTCCGTCCCCACCCCCGTTTCCCCCCATTTCCCTTCGCCCACCCCCTTCCCCTCCAAATCACACACACATACACACATACGCACGCACGAACGCAACGCACATAGGCACGCAGGCACACACACACACACACACACACACACACACACACACACACACACACACACACACACACACACACACACACACACACACACACACACACACACACACACACACACACACACACACACACACACACACACAAGCAAGCAAGCAAGCAAGCGCTGAACGCACATGTCACAAGAAAATGTGCTCCACGCAGACAGAGGGTGATGTCGGGCTGCCTCTATTTCATTACTATAGTGCCGGTGGTCGTTTGGCAATCCTAGTTCGTTTTAACAGTGAAGCTGATCTCGAGGGTCATAGCAGGACTTCTTGGCGTTTTGCTGGTCAGGTCTGATGCATCAGCTTCTCTCTTTCCGTCGATCAAAATAAACACGTGTTAAATGTCTTTTAGGAGTTGTGGTGAAGTTCCACTTTAAACCTCCGGGGTGTCACAAAGTACGTGTGCTCTGTATCGACTTGACTGTCAGCCAATGATTCGATGCAGTGGGTTCTTTTTGACTGGTGAGTAAATGGCTGATGAATCTTTAGGAGAGAAAAAAAAAAGCGCGTACTCTACTGGTCTAAGTATGCACATGCGCGTGTAGACTACGTAACAATTTCTGTATTATCCTATCAATAGGTGCATGCGTGAGAGCTGAACATGATACTGTTTGGGATGAAGTGTGTGTGTGTGTGTGTGTGTGTGTGTGTGTGTGTGTGCGTGCGTGCGTGCGTGCGTGTGTGTGTGTGTGTGTGTGTGTGTGTGTGTGTGTGTGTGTGTGTGTGTGTGTGTGTGTGTGTGTGTGAACGGGCGGGAGGGGGGGAGGCTTTTAGCTAAAGAAATTGATTGTAGTAACTGGTTAAACAAAACAAAAAAGTACGGTGAGATGTATTCATTCTTATACTTATTCTGCATGATTTGTACAACTTCATTCCGGTGCCCGAAATTGTACCGGAACTATAACTGATCTGTGGAGATTGTAACAATAATACCCATTTTACCTAAATATTTTTTTTATTAATGATATTTAAGTATTCGGGTGGACGCTTTTTCTGTCACGTCTTCTAAATTGGGCTAGAAGTTACTTTTCTTTTGTTGTTGTTTTTTTTGTTGTTTGGTTGGTTGGTTGGTTGGTTGTTTTTTGGAGGTTGTTTTGCTGTTGTTGTTGTTGTTGTTTTGCCAGTTTGGGGCTGCTGCTGTGGTATAACTCAGTTTGTGTCATAGTTCTTAGCAGACAAAGAACGAAGCACGCACACACGAGTTTACAAATGTGCCTGCCCTGCCTGCCTGCCTGCCTGCCTGCCCATGGTCATGTCTGCCAGTCCTTTACCAATCGAGCCCCGCAGCCTACCGTTGAAAATTGGAGAAGGTAAGAACTGAAACCACGAACCTGTCAAGCTTTACCATCTGCCCTATCAGGTGACCGGAAAAATGACTTGGCAAAGATCCACTTCCTTTGCTGGAACCATGGCATCATCTTGCTTGCCCACTCTCTCTACTCAAGAGGGCGCCCAAGCCATCTGAACGATTCTCTCTCGCCCGGAAGACTGCGGCGAATTACCTCTCCCTGCGCGAACTGACAAAAAAAAAAAAAAAAAAAAAAAGAAGAAAACAAAAAAAAAAAAAAAGACTAGCTGCTGTTTCTTTCCCCTTTACATGTTTAAAAAAAAAAAAAAAAAGTATTTCATGTGATTTTGAGAGAAGATCCACGCTCTCAAAGCTATGCCATCTAAGATGCCGGTGCTGTTGATCGGATTAGTGTTAAATGACGATCTTCCTGAAATAATGAAGTACTCGCTGTCTGTTTGTGGTGATGTCCAGAAGAATGGCCAAGAACAGCTTCATTATTGATCAGTTCTGGTAAGTGGTACAAGATTCAACACGCAAACGCAACAACAACATAAAAGAAAACAAACACACACACACACACACACACACACACACACACACACACACACACACACACACACACACACGAAATATCTATTCCTAATGTTTCTAATTTGTTTGTTTGTTTGTTTCCAACTTGCACATTTTGTTGTGATGTCATCATTTTTTACGTCACTCTGCTATCTAACCCGCTCCCCAACTGAGAATAACGTTATGAAAAGCACGCACACATCAATCTTCACATACAAAAAACACCCCTAAACACACACAAACTCTCTCTCTCTCTCTCTCTCTCTCTCTCTCTCTCTCTCTCTCTCTCTGTGTGTGTGTGTGTGTGTGTGTGTGTGTGTGTGTGTGTGTGTGTGTGTGTGTGTGTGTGTGAATCCGGTTCCGAGTCTGTCAGAAAATGATTGAAATATTATTGAGCCATGGACTGAGACTGTCTGTCGCTTCCATGCCCCCTCGCCATCTCAGACATACACACTCTGCCACCTTTGCCTCAAGACATCCCGCCGGCTTATCTCGCTGTTAGGAGAGCGGTCTGAGGGCAAAACAGCACCACCATGAAATGACACGCCAGGAAATTCGAGCCGTACTTATCTCTGCGAGACCGGTCTTCGGTGAAATGCGTCCATTATAGTACGGAAGAGAGTTACGTTTCTCTTAAACCTGTGACGGAAGGAGAATGTATTGTTTTGACTAGATTCGGGACGGTTAAGACTTGAGTGGGCCTTCTCCCCCACACCCCCCCCCCCCCCACCTCTCTCTCTCTCTCTCTCTCTCTCTCTCTCTCTCTCTCTCTCTCTCTCTCCTCTCTCTCTCTCCCCCCTTTTTCTCCCTCCCACATTTTATTTTCTCTTTTTTTTCCGACTGCAGCATGTAGATCATGTAAGAAGCATTGACATTATTCTCTCTCTCTCTCTCTCTCTCTCTCTCTCTCTCTCTCTCTCTCTCTCTCTCTCTCTCTCACACACACACACACACACACACACACACACACACACACACACACACACACACTGAGAGAGAGAGATGATAATGATGATGTGAGGAGGAGGAGGAGGAGGAGGTGAACACGGTCTCAGTAGTGTGGAAAGGCAAATGCAATTCTCAGTTGATAATTAACCAAGATTGATCACATGGATGCACAATTGCAAATACCGTCCACAACCCGCATAGTAGTCAAAAGAAAATAGAAGGACCTGCTCCACTGTCTCTGATGGCAACCATTTCAACCGCACAAGGGAGAGAACGTTTGTGCTTGAAAGTTATCTCCCCCACATATTATTTCATTAGATAGGACGTCCTTGACATTTTGCAGCTTGCCTCCCGTTTTGTGCCTGTGTCTCCCGCCCTTCCTCTCTTTCTTTCCAGCCCTCGAAAGGCACTGTGTGGTCGGCTGGGTATCAGCTGTGGTCGGCTGGGTAACTGAATGAATGGTTGAGTTTTACGTCAGCACAGCAAAAGCTTTGAGGGACAAGTTGTTCTTTCGCGGTAGTCTTGGAAAGGAAACTGAATCCCGCTCCCCCACTCTTAGCTCTAGCCTACTACACTCCCCTACCCAACTCTGTCTCCCCCCCCCCCCCCCCCCTCTCTCTCTCTCTCTCTCTCTCATCATTCTGAATATTACTGGCTTTTTGCACCCTTAGCATCAGCTCTGCTATTTCATTTCATCCATCACCTCATATACAGGCATCTTTGAAGCTCCCACCCTTCACCTAAAAATCACATCAACGAATAACCGTCAAACTGAAGAGCACACACAAACTGACATACAAAGCAGTTTTTTTTTCCACACAAAACAATGCCCGCGTCCTTTTCATCTCAAACAACTGTTTCACCATGACTAGTTAAATGAAACAAAGTGAATAGTGAGATTGTTTTAAAGTTCAACCTGGTTGTTGATTAATAATACATCTCTTTGTTTGTTTGGTGTACTCTATGTTGTGCCTTTTGCCAGGCGATTCCGTGTGTTGTAAACAGCATTTGTTTGGAGTTTTAGGCGTGTATTATTTTCATCATGAGGGAGCAAGAGTGACACTACTTGTTTGTTATTGAATAACACACCAGCCCCGAATCAAGTCGAGCGACAGACATGAACTGGTCTGTGAACATTCAAATACCCGTACCTATTTCGACCAAACGCGCATTCAACACAACAACAACAACAAAAAGGGGGGGGGGGGGGGGGTAGAGGGGAGGGGGGAGGTTGGTGGTGGAGGAGGTGCCTTATCACAGTAGCTGACATTTCGGCTAGAAATTGTTGTCGTTGTTCCTGTTGCTGCTGCTGCTGTTGTTATTGTTGTTGTTGTTGTTGTTGTTCCTGTTTGTGACTGTTGGCATGGTATGACTTTGTGTCGTACGGGATCCTGTCATACTGAGTTTGAATTTCTCTGGAGAGAGAGAGAGAGAGAGAGAGAGAGAGAGAGAGAGAGAATGGGAGGGGTGGAATGGGCATGTAGTCAGTGGGAGAGGGGCATAGAGGTGAAGTGGGAGGAGGCGGTGGGGGGTGGGGGGGGGGGGGGGGCGGGTGGGAAGAACCAGACGAGGGTAAGGGATACGCATGTAATGGAAACCATTGTTCATGATTGTCTGCCGGCTAGCAGTCAGCTAACGAACGTTGACCCCAGAGTTCAAGGCCGGTGGGGTTTTTAACTCATGTGAGACATAGCACACCGGAGAGGGGAGTACCTCAGTTCCCTAACTTTAAGTCCCAGTCCAAGGAGGAGAGGAAAAGTAGTGAAGGAGGGGAGTTCGGGGTAGGGCGGAGGGTACGGGAAGGGGGGGGGGGGGGGGGGGGGGGGGGATGCCTTTCAACCGCGGGGTGCAGACGGAGCTTTGCAGGATATGGTTTTGTGCCTGGTTCAGCCTGCCGGTCCCTCTGTCTGTCTGTCTGTCTGTCTGGAAGCGAGAGATTCCGGGTGCGTAGTTCCGGTCTCATTGTCTGTCTCCCCCTTTCTGCAAGATCTCTGGTGTTGTTCTGAGAGCTGGTCTTTTGGAGGAGACGTTAAACAGAGGTCCTGTACGACAGCAGAGTGCACATAATGCACGCAAGAGGAGACGACGCGAAAAGTCGGAAACCTTCAAGGGAGGTCATCCTTGTTACAGCTTGCGCTCAGCGCGAGGGACCCCGCCGTTTTCAAGGGACAGACGCCGCTGGTGCGCGCGGCTAAAGCGATGTTGCCTCATCAGTCATCTTTAACAGTTCAATCAGAGAGAGAGAAAAAACGCCAAAAGATGGATGTGAAACGGTGTGCCTGTAATGCAGACATTCAATATCACGATTGCCGAACTGGCTTATGCTTTAAATCAAATGTCTTATTCTCAAGATCTACTTTTGTTTGTTGGGTTTTTTTTGCAGGACCGATAAACTGTGAAAAGGTAACTCTGAATGCAATAGAAAGACGGGCGTTAACTTCACCTGACTTTTTCGCGGAACGGATCTGTTAACCTACGGCGTCAGTGGATTTTTCCCTGCCAAACTTCGGTTGTAAAATCCACCGTGATATATGAACAAGTATGTAAGCAGAAAAACAAACAGGAAAGAACAACACAATTGGTTGCTGCGACTGTACAATGGTGCCGTGTTCTGCCCGGGGTGGGGTACCTGTTGATCTCTCAATGCACCACGGAACAAAAGGGACACAGTATAACAGTGTTCTGTTAGTAGTAGCTCTCTCTCTTTTTTACTCCCTTTGACTCCCTGTGTGTGTGTGTGTGTGTGTGTGTGTGTGTGTGTGTGTGTGTGTGTGTGTGTGTGTGTGTGTGTTTTGTCGTTACTTTTGTCGTTACTGTCTTTTTTTTTTTTTTTTTCCCTTTTGTGCACCATTCTTTTTGTCTTTGTTTTCGAAACTCTCAAAAACTTTTTCTGTTATAGCGGTTTATGACAAATTAAGCCAACTCTGGTGGTTTGTTTTTTTTGTTGTTGTTGTGTTGTTTTCTGGGGTTTTTTTTTTTTTTCTCCAAATCTGGCGGTTAAGGTGTGAAAATTATGCACTGTCCTGAGGAGACACACAGTTTGTCTGTTCTGCAGTGTCTATGTGTCTGTATTGTGCTTCTTTTTTAATGTATTTGTTGTGTCACTGAGATGTTTTTTGTTCATTTTCAATACAATAATGCAGTACTGGATTCCTAAGTTGTAGGCTGGAAAAAAAAAGACGTTCAAGAAAGAAAAAAACAACAACAACAAAAAAAAAGAACGAATCTTCCATTAGCAGAAGCCTGGTGGATATGTCAACCCCGTACGGTTGACATCTGTGACAGAACAGTATGTCACCCAAGTCGACCAGTGTAGGTGACATTCTGTGCCGCAAGTCAGTCACATTGGCCTTCCTTCTCCTGTGCAACGAACTGTCACCATTAATGTGTAAAGGTACGCAGTGCGGGGGATCACTTCTGGCTGCTCAGCTGTTTTTTACGTGATCTGAATATAGAAGTTGAATAGAGAATATGAGTATACCGATAAGATAATAACCAGCGAACTGGATTCAGCATCTCAGAAGAAGAAAAAAAAGAAAGGAAATTACAAAAAAAAAAGACTTACTTTCTTACGTCATAACCACCACCATCACCACCATCATCATCACCACAGCAGCCATGTTTTGTATCACTACGATCGTTGAAACTATCACATCGGCAGTAACTTACAGGCGTTTGGTAATTACCGTTACCTCCTCTACTTCACATCGTACATTTGTACTAAATGATAATGATGATGATGATAATAATAACGATAACAATAATAATTATAATGATGATGATGATGATGATGATGATGATGATGATGATGATAATGATAATAACAACAACAATAATGATAGTAACGAAAATAATAATAAAGACAGACATACAGACTGAAAAAAGAAAGGAAGGTAGGAAGGAAGAAAGAAAGAAAAAAAAAAAAGTGGCCGATCGAAGTCAGCCTTAAGTTAAACCACATAATTATCTGTATATCATCATAGTTACAATTTGTTATACAGTGGACATAAATATGTGACTTGCCAGAACAAAATTCAATGTTGCACCGTCTATACAAAAAAGTGTCACCCGCGGCCATGGTGAATATCGGGATGAAATATCGTACCACGGAGCCGTTACAGAATGTCACCGGATGACATTTTGTACCAGGGAAACATTTTGGTATCGCAATAGCGTCCCTTTGCAGAGTTCTGTTTTCTTTTGGGATTGGCTGCTTTTTCTGCAGTATTCCAACGAATTAATTCCCTTACACCGCCACACGTCCTGAGAGGCAGTATATCTTAAAGCCGCCCCCCCCCCCCCCCCCCCCCCCCCCCCCACCTCCCCCCCCAAGACGTACATAACTTCTTTTTCACAAGATACTCTCACACAACTTTAAAGTATCATAAACGAAAATGGCAGTAGTTTTTGAATTTGTAACGGGTTTTGTTCATCTTGCGAGGTCTGTTACTCTCCTGGAAGTACTGAAATGAATCTTGAATGAAGCAGGGGACAGTAAACAATGACTAACAAAACAAGCAAGGTAACTCTTACTATCAGGATAAAATAGATATAGGCCTAAGCCCATGACTCCAAACGAATGCGCCTTACGACACCGAATCGTCTAGCAGATATGATAACACAGAGCACACAGAACAAACAAGAAGACATGACAACACAGACCACACAGAACAAACAAGGAGACATGACAACACAGAGCACACAGAACAAACAAGAAGACATGGCAACACAGAGCACGCAGAACAAACAAGGAGACATGACAACACAGAGCATACAGAACAAACAAGAACACATGGCAACACAAAGCACACAGAACAAACAAGGAGTCATGACAACACAGAGCACACAGAACAAACAAGAAGACATGGCAACACAGAGCACACAGAGCAAACAAGAACACATGGCAACACAAAGCAAACAAGACATGACAACACAGAGCACACAGAACAAACAAGAGAGACATGGCAACACAGAGCATACAGAACAAACAAGGAGTCATGACAAACACAGAGCAAACAGAACAAACAAGAAAGACATGACAACACAGAGCACACAGAACAAACAAGAAGACATTGTAACACAGAGCACACAAGACATGACAACACAGAGCACACAGAACAAACATGGAGACAAGACAACACAAAGCACACAAGACATGACAACACAGAGCACACAGAACAAACAAGTAGACATGACAACACAGACCACACACAGAACAAACAAGAAGACATGGTAACACAGAGCACACACAGAACAAACAAGAAGACATTGTAACACAGAGCACATAGAACAAACAAGAAGACATGACAACACAGTTAGCACACAGAACAAACAAGAACACATGGCAACACAGAGCAAACAGAACAAACAAGAAGACATGGCAACACAGAGCACACAGAACAAAAACAAGAAGACATGGCAACACAGAGCACACAGAACAAACAAGGAGTCATGACAACACAGAGCACACAGAAGAAACAAGAAGACATGACAACACAGAGCACACAGAACAAGCAAGAAGACATGAAGACATGGCAACACAGAGCACACAGAGCAAACAAGAAGACATGGCAACACAAAGCACACAAGACATGACAACACAGAGCACACAGAACAAACAAGAAGACATGGCAATACAGAGCACACAGAACAAACAAGAAGACATGGCAATACAGAGCACACAGACAGACAAACAAGGAGACATGACAACACAGACCACACAGAACAAACAAGAAGACATGACAACACAGTTAGCACACAGAACAAACAAGAAGACATGGCAACACAGAGCATACAGAACAAACAAGAAGACATCACAACACAGAGCATACAGAACAAACAAGAAGACATGGCAACACAGAGCACACAGAACAAACAAGAAGACATGACAACACAGAGCACACAGAACAAACAAGAACACATGGCAACACAGAGCACACAGAACAAACAAGAAGATATGGCAACACAAAGCACACAAGACATGACAACACAGAGCACACAGAACAAACAAGAAGACATGGCAACACAGAGCACACAGAACAAACAAGGAGACATGACAACACAGACCACACAGAACAAAACAAGAAGACATGACAACACAGTTAGCACACAGAACAAACAAGAAGACATGGCAACACAGAGCATACAGAATAAACAAGAAGACATGACAACACAGAGCATACAGAACAAACAAGAACACATGGCAACACAGAGCACACAGAACAAACAAGAAGACATGACAACACAGAGCACACAGAACAAACAAGAACACATGACAACACAGAGCACACAGAACAAACAAGGAGTCATGACAACACAGAGCAAACAGAACAAACAAGAAGACATGACAACACAGAGCACACAGAACAAACAAGAAGACATGAAGACATGGCAACACAGAGCACACAGAACAAAAAGAAGACTGGCAACACAAAGCACACAAGACATGACAACACAGAGCACACAGAACAAACAAGAAGACATGACAACACAGAGCACACAGAACAAACAAGAACACATGGCAACACAGAGCATACAGAACAAACAAGAAGACATGGCGACACAGAGCACACAGAGCAAACAAGAAGACATGGCAACACAAAGCACACAAGACATGACAACACAGAGCACACAGAACAAACAAGAAGACATGGCAATACAGAGCACACAGAACAAACAAGGAGACATGACAACACAGACCACACAGAACAAACAAGAAGACATGACAACACAGTTAGCACACAGAACAAACAAGAAGACATGGCAACACAGAGCATACAGAACAAACAAGAAGACATCACAACACAGAGCATACAGAACAAACAAGAAGACATGGCAACACAGAGCACACAGAACAAACAAGAAGACATGACAACACAGAGCACACAGAACAAACAAGAACACATGGCAACGCAGAGCACACAGAACAAACAAGAAGATATGGCAACACAAAGCACACAAGACATGACAACACAGAGCACACAGAACAAACAAGAAGACATGACATCACAGAGCATACAGAACAAACAAGAAGACATGACAACACAGAGCACACAGAACAAACAAGAAGACATGGCAACACAAAGCACACAAGACATGACAACACAGAGCACACAGAACAAACAAGAAGACATGACAACACAGAGCATACAGAACAAACAAGAAGACATGGCAACACAGAGCACACAGAACAAACAAGAAGACATGACAACACAGAGCACACAAGACATGACAACACAGAGCACATAGAACAAACAAGAAGACATGACAACACAGAGCACACAGAACAAACCAGGAGACATGTCTCTTGGTTTGTTCTGTGTGCTCTGTGCTGTCATTTCTGCTAGGCGATCCGGTCAGTTCTCTGTTTGTTATCCTCTGTGTGCGTGCGTGCGTGCGTGCGTGCGTGCGTGCGTGCGTGCGTGTGTGTGTGTGTGCGTGTGTGTGTGTGTGTGTGTGTGTGTGTGTGTGTGTGTGTGTGTGTGTGTGTGTGTGTGTGAAAGAAGTTCTATTTCCATTTTTCTCTGTCCATTAACGTTGCAAATTCGATCAAAACATATTCGACAGAAGATGATTTCGGGATTTAGGAAAGATGAGAAAGCTGAACAACAGAAGTCTGACGAATAAACTAACGATTGAAGGCAACGGTGTGTGTGTGTGTGTGTGTGTGTGTGTGTGTGTGTGTGTGTGTGTGTGTGTGTGTGTGTGTGTGTGTGTGTGTGTGTGTGTGTGTTTGTCAGTACAACTTTGAGTTAATCTGACAATAAATTGGTTTCAGTCAGTCAGTGTGTGTGTGTGTGTGTGTGTGTGTGTGTGTGTGTGTGTGTGTGTGTGTGTGTGTGTGTGTGTGTGTAGAATAATAAAAAGGAATGCAAAACATAATAACAAATTTTAAATCAATGCCGAGAATTTCTGTGCTATCCTCTCGCTTTCATCATACATTTGCCGTACTTTGGCTGTCCTGGAGAGGACTTCTGGCATGGGTTTCTCGTTGTTCCAACCATATTTGGAGACAGTAAACCCGTTGGGACAGTTTCAGTGCGGACAGATGTTGTTTCTATCATAATCAGTGACATCAGTCGTGATAGTGGAGTTGTGGCTGGCCATCAGCTTGGTCTTCTCGACGCTGATTTCCACGCCATTTCTTGTTTATATTTTCATCCCATCTTTTAACAAGCCTAGCGGAGACCTCTTTCACCGCGCCTGCTGACCATCGTATCATCTGCAAAGCCAAGGTTCGTCGATGATTTTTCCTCTAATGCTGATCTCGTGTGCTGGCAATGCCCTCAAGTGTATTTGCTATCATGTGTTCCTGGAATACTGTTGAAAAGTGTGGGAGGTAGAAGGCAGTCCTGGCGAACTCCAACTGAATTGTTCATTGGTAATGTGATCAGTATATCTGATAACACCCTGTGTGGGTACAACATTGATCGCTTTGGATTATAGTCGCTGGATGGTGTTGATAAAATCAACGTTTACTGGTGTTATGTTTGTTCATTCAAAGTGGCCCGTAGCGTCTCCCGCCAGATTTTGTCGAACGCTTTCTTGAAGTCTGTAAAGTCGTGGTAAAACTCATTCTGGTGCAGGATTTTTTTTTTCCACACATAGGCTATGCAGGATAGTGTTTGATGGTACATCTATCTTTGCGGAACCAAGCCTGCTCTTTCAGCAGCTGTTTCAATCTTATTTCTAGATTGTGTGTGTGTGCGTGCGTGCGTGCGTGCGTGCGTGCGTGCGTGCGTGCGTGCGTGCGTGTGTGTGTGTGTGTGTGTGTGTGTGTGTGTGTGTGTGTGTGTGTGTGTGTGTGTGTGTGTGTGTGTGTGTGTGTGTACACCTGAACTCATTACTGTAAGAGACAGAATACGCGATGATCATTGTTTAATACATTTTCTGATTTACGTTTTCAGTTTCTTGACTATCGTGTTTTCTGGTCGAGAAAAAATAATAATAATTAAGGGAGGAACTTCTTTTCCAGGTCACATATTGTTTTAAACATTGAAGTAGTATATCGCCGATCAAAAGTCTACCCACAAAATGTTAAATTATGAACGATTGGCCATTGAACACACTCCATAAAGTGCAACGAGTTTTGAAAATTTGTGTCCATTTTGCAGCTGTAGACATGGCCACAAAAAAAAAAAGTTAAAAAAAAACAAAACAAAACAAAGATGACCTTCACCTACAATTATTAGTGGGAATCCCCGTTTTTTCAGTTTCTGCAGAAACGCATCAGGACCCGAGAAATGGTTGTGACGATGTTTAAAACGTCTCCCAATAACTGATAGACTTTGTCTTCGTCTGACGTGTGACTTTGATGTGTAAGTAGAATTGTTCATGTACTGAGATTGATAAGAATCAGAGTTGATTGTGGTTGCTCTATGGAAGAAGAAGAAGAAGAATGTCAAGTCAACGAGGAATGAGAAAGGAAAGGAAACCTGAGGCAGGGACGAACAGGAAGTTGAATAATTGCTGTAATTTCGAACAGCGGCGGAATGTGATCGGACTTTCGAAGGGTCCCAGTTGGAGCTCTTTGTTTACGGGAAACGATTCTGGGTAAAAGAAGACGTTTATGTTTACGAAAGATTGATGAACAAATTCTTGATGGATGCATATCGAAGGGTAAGTGTTGAATTAGAATGAAATAATGAAGTGGGCTAAGATGTGAGAAAGTCCTCTTCTGCTTTTGATAATGACCGTCGATCGAAACACTGATCTTTACTGTCATACTCAGAGTGCGCAGTGTTAAGAGAGAACAGAGTTTGAAGTTGGACAGCAAGGAGGATGTGGTGGGGGTTGGGGTATGGCAGAAGGGGGGTGGGGGTGGAAGGAGTGGGTTGTACCCAGCTATCAGAGGGAACTTGGAGGACGTAGGGGCTGGGGGGGCTGGGGGGGGGGGGGGGGGGGGGGAGAGGCCTTGAGGACATGTTCAGACCTCCACCAAATGAAATGCAGATACCGCAATTGTTGCCAACACAACCAGGCTTCACTGGCCCAACTCAGCAACAAGGTTGGTGTGGGGTGGGAGGGTTAGGGGTGGGGGGGGGGGAGGCAGGGGGGGGGGGGGGCAGGAGGGGGTGGTGTAGGTGAGTTAGGCAAAGGCTTGACACCCTCCTTGTGAAGGTGCCAAACATGGGGGACAAGACAACTACCGAAAGGTGTGTCCCTGATGGTCCTAGGGAAGTAGCTGGAATACTTGTAGTCCAGCTTGTCCTGAAATCTTTGGTACTGCAGATGATGTTGGATCCGCAGTTTTGTTTTTTTTGTTGGCTTTTTCTTCTTGAGACTGGGACAGCTGATGTTGGCTTGGGCATGCACTACCTTGCAAATTATGGAGAGTCAAACACTGCAGCGACGAGTAGCCAACGAGAGCAAGCCAATCTGTTGCACCATGTTCTCAACACTGAAGGTGTTGCAATAGCAGCGTAGGATGAAGTTGACGATTATATCACATAACGATGAGTGTCTGAAGCATGGAATTGAATTTTTACACAGGTCAAAGCTCTTAAACGACAAGAAATCAATGTTTTATCAGATCTTACCGTTTCATCGAACTTCAACCTTGGTAAATGATTAACTTCCTGTTGTAAGTATGAATGATCAAAGCAAAAGAACTCTGGGAAATTTTTGAAATTGTTAAAATGATTTTTGCCGGGTAGTCTCCTGCTAGGTGTTTTCTCTCCCTCTCTCTCTCTCTCTCTCTCTCTCTCTCTCTCTCTTGTATGTATGACTTGTTAAAACTACCTGTCGTTTGAACTTTCCTTTTCCGGAAGTAATGACAGATGTACAGAGCTTCTTTGGCACACATTTACAACGTGGTTGCATACTATGATTCTTATTTATTATGGCATTGCAAAATCAAGTCAGGCCTTCATTACATGCTTTTATGTGGACTTAGTATCTGTTGATTCATTTATGTATTTTGTTCCCATGGTTCTTCTTCTGTGTACCCTTCATCTCTTAACTGTTATGCTATGTTTTTTTTATTTCTCAGTGACTGAAAGGAGTTACTGAGAACAACAACAAAAATTAAAATCACTATCTGTTGTTCATTGTAGTCCTTGCAGTTCTGTAACTTACTAGAATGTTTAAGGAGAAACATGAAGTTTCCATCGTTTTGCATCGTGTTGCATATGATTAGCCAATAATTGTGTATTTAAATGTTTTGTTTTCTAGCATACAGAACATCCTTTCTTTTTCGTTCTCTTCTTTTTCAGCATGCACCTCTTTGGAATCCTGTTTGCAAGTGTACCAGCATGTCTGTATACATGCCTCATTATCTGATCCCCTCCACCCCACCCCCTCCGACATCCATCATTCCATCCCTCTGTGTGTGTGTATGTGTGTGTGTGTGTGTGTGTGTGTGTGTGTGTGTGTGTGTGTGTGTGTGTGTGTGTGTGTGTGTGTGTGTGTTGTGTGTGTGTGTGTGTGTGTGTAAATGAAATGCGGAGAGTGTATTTGAACACGTATATGACAGTGCTGATGATATATTTATAGCTTAGTGTATTTGAACACATATATGACAGTGCTGATGATATATTATTAGCTTAGTGTATTTGAACACGTATATGACAGTGCTGATGATATATTATTAGCTTATGCTTCTTTTTTTTTTTTTTTTTTATACCAGATCCTTTGTTAATTGTCCCAGAAGACTGCACTTGTGCACACAAGCAGGCAAGCAAAGAGAAGTGGACAGTTCCTGTCAGTGCACTGTGGAGTTGATAGCGTCCCATGGTTCAGTCTAACACCAACAGTGCCACACATGGCCAGCATCCGGCCTGCTGGTTGTTTGATGCTATCGCTGCTGTTTGTTTGCTGTTCACTTGAAAGTTAGAGAAGACATGGATGATTCCCCTCCGCCTCCTCAGCCCTGGGTGTATAAGCCAGGTGCCTGGGATCATGAAGAGGTGAGTGTGTGTGTGTGTGTGTGTGTGTGTGTGTGTGTGTGTGCGCGCGTGCGCGCGCATGCGCATGCACTTATGTGTATGTATGTGTCACTGTGTGTGTCACTGTGTGTGTGTGTGTGTGTATGTTAATGTGTGTGTGTGTGTGTGTGTGTGTGTGTGTGTGTGTGTGTGTGTGTGTTGTGTGTCACTGTGTGTTTGAGTGTGTGTTTGTGTGTGTGTGTGTGTGTGTGTGTGTGTGTGTGTGTGTGTGTTTGCGAGGGAGTGCACACACATGTCAAATCAATATTTCAAGTTTTAAATTCTTTTAATTTTCATATTGTATGTTGTAAAAAAAGTGTTAATTAATGTTTTCCTCTGGATTTATATTCAACCATAGAGTAGGAAAAAAATCTTTAAAGCCTTGTTTTTGCAGTTATTTCACTATATATACAGATGAAAAGAAAACTGAACATGGGTGCCTTGTTTTTGAAGGTCTTGTTGAATTGTTTTGCATTTATCTGAAAGCATACAGATGAAAAAAAAGTGAACTGAACAAGAAAAAGTAGTTCTTCAAAAAAAAAAAAAAAAAGCAGAGTTTTGGATGTAGGCTGTCCCATCCTATTACAAATGAGGACTCCCACTTTTGCACAACTATGCCAATTTCAACGAAAACTAAACTGGCAATCTGAGTGTGGGTGGGGGTGGGGTGGGAGAGGAATGTTTGAGAGGAAACAAAATTGGGCACAATTTTTTTTGTTTTTTGTTTTTTTTTTTTGTTGTTTTTTTTTGAGTGGTAGTTGAATTTTTGGAGTTCTGGTCTCTTGTTCAGTATGCTGGCAGTCGACGCTGAAGTCATGAATGTTGTGTTCTTCATGAGAGTTTTGCCTAACTGTGTTGAAGACCTTGAGGGCAAGCTAATGTCATACTCTGACATTGTGCATCAGCAAGATGCTACTAAAGTGAAAGAGTTTAACAAAATCTGTTGGAACAAAAGGTCCTGATGGTGGTTGGATCAAAAAGTTGATGATATACCACTCAGTGCTCAGACTGGCATCAGATAGCACCAGTTTAAATCAGATGTCAGTTTTTCCAGCTGAGTGAGAGCTGTCCACCATTATGTCTAGACTGTGTTTAACGCAAGTGTGCTGCTGTACACTTAATGTCTTTTTTTTTACGTCAACACTGATATATCTTGTGTTGACCTTTTCCCCTATGGGAAAGACGTTCAAAGTGCATTTGTATGTTTGTTTGCTCTCCCTTAAAATGGCAAGGGAAGGGAATTGAATTTCACTGCCATACCCCAAGCCTGACATGGGGTAAAAATGGTAGTTGGTGTGCTATACCATGAGTGACACTAGGATCAACTTTCTGATTTGACTAAAAGGGACACAGTTGCATTTATATATCTGATATAAAATGTTATTATATCTTTTTTATTATATCCCTTTGTATTCATACAGTGCTTGTTGACATAGAATGTTGTGTGTGTGATTTGTTGCTGTAAAATCGGATGGAAAGTGAAGTTCACTTTTTTTCCTGTTTCAGTATCGCATTGAGAAGTGCATCATAGCATGCCATCCTCATTTATTGGCAATGAGGTAGAATACTATATATAGTTGATGTCTGTCTTTATTTGTATACCCAGGCAATGTCTGCAGTGTTTAAGTCTTTGATTTTGTCAGGTTTCTTGTTTGCAAATTTCACATTTTTTTAGAATATATCATTAATGTTATGCACCATAAAAAAAAACGTTTGTGGACATTTTTATTTATACCTGAAATGTTATTTTGACCCTGTATGGGTTCATAAAAAATTTTAGTGAATTACCATGATCACAATGAACTACATCAAAACTCATTCATTATGCTTCAACATACATAGTGTGCATTCAGCCTCGTCAGTGCATCCTCCATGCCCCTCTCCCCCCTCCTTCCCCACCTTAATCTGGTTCTGGAACTCCTTTCACTGGATTGGTGCTTGTAAGTCAAATTTTTTTTTTTCTGCTTTTGTTGTTTATGGTTTTGTTTTTCTTATCCCCCACTGCGAGCTGATGGAACATGATCCGATGCTTGTCCTGATAAATGTTAGTATTTGATTCAAAACATTAAGACTTGTTTCTCTGTGTATTGTTAATGTTAGAAGAAAAAAAATGTTTTGTTTGTCATTGTTTATTATGTACTGATGTCTCCATGTTTGTTCGGTATGCTCTGTGTTGTCATTTCATCCAGACAAGTTGGTACCGTAAGCATTATTTGTTTAGAGTTATGAGCCTGTAATGATTTCATTATGGGAGCAGGAGTTACTCTAATTACTTGTTAAGTACTGTAAAAAACTGGGGGGGGGGGGGGGGGGGGGGGATTGGGGGGGGAGAGGGGAAGTGTGTGTGTGTGTGTGCATTGTTAAATCCCTGTCTTTTTTACTCTTTTTTTTCTCCAGCTTCACAGGGCGTATCCACTGGAACTTGAACCTGAGGCCCCCCCAGACAGCATTGAAGTGACGTTACTCGATG
>JADBJO010002588.1:0-12500 GCA_016801955.1 Conus betulinus | reverse complement strand
CATGTTACACATAACATGCAACCTGCATGAGAAATGGAAAGAATGAGGGAAGTAAGGAAATTGAGTGAACGATATTGACTGGATGACAAGGGAAACAACTGAATGAGGCGCCAGCTAGCAGCTCTTCAGTCGGCACTACCCAGGTAGGCAGCCCGTTGTGCAAACGAGTGTGGATTGTAAAGCGCTTAGAGCTTGGTCTCTAGCTGAGGATAGGCGTTATATAATTATTCATAATGATAATAATAAGCTGCTGCACCCTTTACCTTCAGCAGCGCCCACAAACTTCATTGTGTGACCTGTATGGAGATATTCCTTTGGAATACAGGCATCTTAAGGACACACTGCGTGATCAGTGAAGTATGTAAGGCGTTCTGCAGACAAAGGAGATATTTACCGTGCTGAGACACACACACACACACACACACACACACACACACACACACAGACACACACACACACACACACACACACACACACACACACACACACACACACACACACACACACACACACAGATACACACACACACACACACACACACACACACACACACACACACTACTCAGCTCCTCCTGTCCCTCTCTCAGTCTCAGTCTGTCTGTTTCTCTGTTTCTTTCAGTCTCATCCCTTCTGTCTGTCTGTCTGTCTGTGCTCTCTCTGTCTGTCTCTGTCTCTTTCTGCCTGTCTTCCTGCCTGCCTCTGTCTCTCTGCCTGTCTCTGTCTCTCTTTGTGTCTCTGTCTCTGTCTCTCTGTTTCTGTCTGTCTGTATGTCTGTCTGTCTCTCTCTCTCTCTCTCTCTCTCTCTCTCTCTCTCTCTCTCTCTGTCTGTTTCCAAATTTCAGAGTGGTAATTTTCTGTAAGTGTGGGTCACATTGTAAAGTTTTGAAACACATTGATCCCAGTCTTGCACTTATATAGGTCCTTTCTCCATGAGCCACAAAAACCAGGGATTATGACTGTTGATCTTTAAACCTTCAGATCAGGATCAATTCTGTCTCTGAATCTCCAAAACAAGAATCTAGTAAACCCTCATTAGAATGATACGAATCATCTGTGAGGGGAAAGGGGGGGGGGGGGGTGGAAGTGGGGGGGGGGGGGGGGGGAAGAAGAAGATGGGGAAAGGAGGACAGGGAAGGGCAGAGATGGTTAGAGAGAGAGAGAGACAGTGAGTGAGATATGGATGTCATAGTGTAATTTCACATTTTGGACTTTGCAGGAAAACACTGGACCAGAGATATTGGCAGCATTCCTTCAAGTGAAACCTCTGCCCAAGAGGGCGTTAGTAGGCAAGTATTTGGCACTGGATGCAACATGCTTCCTGCTTCTCTTATCACCAAGATGAAAAAAACGATAAGTGAAGAAAAAGGATGATTTAAAGTTGTGTGTGTGAAAAAAAGTCCATTTTAAAAGCAGAAACATTTTGATGCTGAAAAGCAGTTTTATAAAAGGTTTCCATTAGCCTAAACGTCTCTCTGATTAATGATATCCTAAGTTTGACTGCTATGGATATTCATGGAAAGCTGTGCACAACAAACACACAATAGGTACTCATAATGATTAAAAGAAAATCATTCAATATAGTGCATTTGCTGAGTCATTTTGGTGAGTAGTTTATAAATTTCTAGGTCGATCTTCCAGCACAAAAGTAAATAAAATGAATGAAGAAAGCATTTTGTATAATTTTTTTTTTTCAAATTGTTTTCAAACAGTTAATCTGCATAAAAGCTAATTTCACATTACTGCTTGGAAAGTTTATACAAAGAGTGCTTTCACGAAAAAAAAAACAAAAAAAAAACACTTTCCATTTTTTATCCCATTGTTGATGAATGAGTGAAGAAAAAGGACGATTGAAAGGGTAAGTAAAATGACCACATATGAAACAAGCAGAGTTGATGTCCTTCAGGGGAGAGGGAGAGGAGGGTGAGGAAGAAGGCGGAGGGTGGTGGAGGAAGTTGGAAGGGACACTTGCTTTCTGGCTCCATAACCAGGCAGTTTGAAACATCAGTAAGAATCCTATATATTCTGCCTGTCACGCCATTCACTGATGAAAATCCAGAAAAAGTGAACACAGCAGCAGTGCAGCGTCTCCTCTGACGAGTGCTTTTTATGTCAGCCTGGTAATGATGGCTGCTGGTGCTGAGACTGCAACAAGGTGAGCATGGATGGCGAAACCAGTGGGGTAACGCTAGAGTAGGTACAGAAAATGTCATTGGAAGAAGAAAAAAAAAAAGGTGAAAAGAACATCAGTGAAAGTATTGTAGGCAGATCATGGAGCAACTTTCAATGCAAGGCAAACCAGTTTAATTTCCTGAACCCACTTGGGAGCATTCTGTGTAAACTATGTTATAAACAACTTATGAATAACTAGAACAAAAAAAGAAAAAGAAAAAAATCATCACATTTAAGCATAAACAAACTAAAAGGAACAGAAATGTAAACAGATTATATTTTTACCAATGAAAACATGTGATATGAAATAACTGCATACATAGGTGATTAGTCAGCCAAGGCCAGAAACCACCCACTAATCTGGTTGGTTTCTGAGAGATTTGCTTTCCCATGGCCAGCACGTATTGAGGCTCTTGCCTGCGCATGATGTGCCAGCCGCTGGACACATTAGGTCAGTGGGTGATTGCAACAGTGCCACCTGTTTCCCCTCCGCCATCCTGGCGACGTCTAGCTGGTCCATGGCTGCTTTCTTTGTCCCAACAAGTGTGTCTGGTTTATTTCACGCTTGGTTCCGTTACTGGAAGCTGTTCCATTGACCGCTGTCAGGGGCCACTACTGTTTTAGGAACGGTTTTATCTCACTGAAAATCATCCATGTTGCATGTAAGACTGTTCAGTGATGGAGGCAAACATAAATGTGCGTTTACTTATAGCTTTACTTTTATATATATATATATATAGTGTCTCTCTATATAGTGTCTGGAGCCGTGTCTCCCTGATGAGTTTGATTCAGCGGACGAAAAGGCCTCGGAGCAGGCAATGCATATAGATCTGCCTTCGAGATAGATTGCGATAGTTTCCTCATGCAGCTAGTGAAAGGGTTTTCATATTTATGATATACATTTTCCCATTTACTTCATCTTTAAATTTTTTTTCCTCTCAATTTCAAATCTTGCCAAATCATTACTGTAATGATGGAAGAATTGTTAACTCTTAGCCGCTGACAATGCTTGGGTTATTGAACAGCAGAGCTGACCACTCAGACTGTTCCATATCTTTTGATCTCCCTTGCATCCTTAAATGGATCCTCAAGCATAGGCTCAAAGATTGTCCCTTACATTTTATACTGTTTGCGTAATGTTTTTAGTTTTCAACAACTTTTTTCCTCTCCACACTTTCGTTTTGTTTAATTCTACTACCTTTCGCTGGCTGCTTTGGGGGTGCTGTTGGATTCTTTTTCGAACCCTTGGCGGTCGGAACACCACAGAATTATGGACTGTGGTGTGTCTCTATCTGACGCCAAGAGCACAGACACAATCAGCTGTGTCTCCCTGATGAGTCCGATCCAGCGGACGAAAGGCCTCAGAGCAGGCGATACATATAGATCTGCCTTTCCCCCACTACTTAATGTTCAGCATTATATTGTTTGGTCAATCAGTGGGTGATTGCATCTCTTAGGAGATCCAAGGAAAGGTTGTTCTGCACAATTCTTAGCCGCTGACAATGCTTGGGTATTGAACAGCAGAGCTGACCACTCAGACTGTTCCATATCTTTTGATCTCCCTTGCATCCTTAAATGGATCCTCAAGCATAGGCTCAAAGATTGTCCCTTACATTTTATACTGTTTGCGTAATGTTTTAGTTTTCAACAACTTTTTTCCTCTCCACACTCGTTTTGTTTAATTCTACTACCTTTCGCTGGCTGCTTTGGGGGTGCTGTTGGATTCTTTTTCGAACCCTTGGCGGTCGGAACACCACAGAATTATGGACTGTGGTGTGTCTCTATCTGACGCCAAGAGCACAGACACAATCAGCCGTGTCTCCCTGATGAGTCCGATTCAGCGGACGAAGGCCTCGGAGCAGGCGATACATATAGATCCTCGGAGCAGGCGGTGATACATATAGATCTGCCTTCGAGAGAGATTGCAAGGAAAGGTTGTTCTGCACAATTCTTAGCCGCTGACAATGCTTGGGTTATTGAACAGCAGAGCTGACCACTCAGACTGTTCCATATCTTTTGATCTCCCTTGCATCCTTAAATGGATCCTCAAGCATAGGCTCAAAGATTGTCCCTTACATTTTATACTGTTTGCGTAATGTTTTTAGTTTTCAAACAACTTTTTCCTCTCCACACTTTCGTTTTGTTTAATTCTACTACCTTTCGCTGGCTGCTTTGGGGGTGCTGTTGGATTCTTTTTTGACCCTTGGCGGTCGGAACACCACAGAATATGGACTGTCTCTCAATTTCAAATCTTTGCCAAATCATTACTGTAATGAAGGAAGAATTGTTGTAACCTACACTTATTTTCCCCCACTACTTAATTGTTCAGTATATATATATATATATATCCTTGAAAAAGTATTCTGGTTGAGATTTGGATCCCTTATGCACTTATTACACACCTGTAAGAGTCTGTTTCAAATGTTCTGGCAAAATGAAAGTGTTTGCCAGAATTCATAAGAAAATGACAGAGAAATGCAAAAAAAAGGAATTCTCATATGTTGTAATATAAAAAGATGAGTGTACATTTGTGTAATGCTATTTTACTTTTTGAAAATACTACTAAATCATTCATAGAAATGTTGTGATGCTGTTTTCACCTCTCTCTCTCTCTCTCTCTGTCTCTCTCTCTCTCTCTCTCTCTGTCAAAGCCTTTGCCTTTTTCTTTAAAAATTTTGACATATTTTTTGTTTAATTGAAATCCATTATCATGTACTCCAACATAAGTTTTAAAGTAATAAAATCTGTATGTTTTTTTTTAATTTCTTGCAGTTTGTCACAAACCAGAGGTGCTGTGTAGAAAGCCTAGTAGAAGTTTTATTGGCAAAGATTTCTTATCCAGCTGAACTGTAAAATAAAATCTGGAGGTAGGCAGGATAACTAGGATTAGTTAATCTGGTTTGGTAATTTTGGGATAGATTTATTGACCACGAATAGGCCATCTATCTGCAGATTGCCTGGACGCAGCATTACTCATGTTGTTTCAGTTGAGGGAAGGGTGTCAACTCAGAGGAGATGTTCTGTAGTAGAAGACTTCTGTTTTAAATGTTTTGATGACTGAGGAGCTCTTGTGGATGTTTAGATTTAGGTGTCAACAATGATGTACTCCGAAGTGATCACCTCCTGCTGCATGGACTTAACATTTGCTAAACTTCAGTTTCCTCGGCTTGGTTTTGTTCCAGAGGATTTATATCAGTTAATTTTCTTTTGCTAGAATGGTAACACTGGAATGATAACATCTGTTTGTTTTTCTTTCGCATTTACACGCAGCTCCTTCTTTAAACAAAAAATGATTGTCAGAATGGATGAAAGTTTTTCAAGGCCGCAAAAAAAAAAATGCAGACTTATCACTTTTAAGCTTTTGAAATGTAATTTGATAGGAAATGAATAGGAAAACACACCAGGCCTTCTTTATATCTGAATGTTATATGTCGTCTGCTACAGAAATCTCAATCTAGACTTATTGCTGTTAGCCAATCAAAATAGACTCTTTACACTGACCATGTGCTGTCCAGCTTTTCTTTCCTCGGCTAGTTATTCAAGAGTAAAGAGGCAAATCTGCATACCAGATCAGGAAAAGTCTTATTCGCAGGTGTTGTTGCAATAGCTGTTTGATAATACCTGTTACCTGCAGACAGCACTATCCCAGTCTTCCTGCTTGTTACACCAGGCTCGCTGCAGCACCAGTGGGCTGTGTGACACACTGAACCTTGCTTAACTGGTGTCAAACAGAACCTGTGTCGGTTGCAGAACCCAAGATCTGCTTTCACTGGCTGGCTGGCAACTACGATCCAATAAAAGGAGAAATCATTCCTCCGAAACCGGTTATTCCCCCTGTTGAACTGGGTAAGGACCAACGTTTTGTGAAAGTGTCGTTTACTCTGATTACATGTGTCAGCTTTTTTTTTTTTTCTTTTTTTTACATTTTTATTCATTTCAATTATTTTCCTGTGCTGTGTAGGTGAACACTGTGTTGTCTGTATTGTATCATGAGTATGGTTGTTTCAAAACAAAGTGACTGAGGGTGGAAAATGAAGCAAAATTTAGAAAGAGAGGGGGTTAGTTACCGCCAAGGACGTAGACAAAGTACAGGACAAAATACAATGCAGTTTGACTTCTTGGGTCTTCTTCAGGCAAAAACAAAGAACATTTAGGACAGTGAAAACAAAGAAGGAGAAACCACTTATCTTCTCATATTCAGCGCAAAATCAAAATGGCCGCTGGACGAAAACAAGGCTGCCCAGGAGGGGATCATGGGAGCCGAAATAGTAAGGGGGGGAGGGGAGTCTTTGGGTGAGGGGGGGGGGGTTGAAAACAGTGGGGTTTGTTGTTTGTTTGGTAGAATGGTATGATATATTAGTGACAGTAGGGAATATGATGGATTGATAATAGTGCTTAGTGGGGGAAAAAATAATGATTTTATTTTTCTTCGCTCTCACTCTTTCTTTTTGTTTAGTGTGTGTGCGTGTGCGTATGTGTGTGCACGCAGGCTTATTATGATCAGTCTACCAATCTCTGTATGTCACTGTCTCTCCTTTGATACACAGGACTTCTGTAACAGTTTTTAATTGCATATATATATATATATATATATATATTATATATATATTCTGTTATGATCAATGTATGGTTTTATACTATGGTATATGACATTGAACTGCATTATGTATATCACAATTTAGCAGTTTACTTTATGGGTGTGCATGTACAAAAGTACATCAATACAGCATCAGCATTTTTTTTTGTGTAGTACCGTAAGTTTGGACTATGAGATGCTTTGCAAGATAGATGCACCCCCTGATTTTAAAGAGGAAAAAACAAATGTAAATAAACAGATGGCTTGCTATTTAGCAGGCATTAATTTTATTGCACATAAAACCCTGCAGTTGTCAGATGTATGTTGGTATGTCAGTTCAACCGCATCTGAGCACACGGGATCAAAACACTGGTGTAGTGTATAAATAATGGATTGAGCTGTGAGCTGTGGTTGATTAATGCTTTGAGATGGATTGACACAGACCCAGGCCATGGTGTAACTTATCTGACCAACAAGTGCCTGCCAAAAGTGATTTGACCTTGTGTCTGGCGCTGCTGGGCGTAGGACACTCTAGTCAGAATGTGAGAACAAAGCATTGTTTCGTAGTCCCCAGAATTGCAATATGTGTTCTGCTTGGTTATGTGACCTCTTGTGTCTTTTCTCTTTTTTTTTTTTTTTTTTTTTTTTTTTTAATTGTCCGTTGATATTTACTGCTGTCCATCCCAGGACAAGCTACCATGTCTTCCAAGGCTGTAAGCTGTCAGCCTTCCTTTTCTTCCCTTTTCCTTCTTTTTTTTTCCTTTTTCCCCCCTCTTCATCCCCTCCCTTCCTCCTCCCCTCCCTCTCCCTTTTTTGAACTGAAACCATTTATTGTCAAATGTTGTTTGCTCTTTTTCACTATTTTTTGTCACGATGTTACAATTGTTACAATTAAAAAAGGAGCCTTTTACGTAGATCAGTTTCTCTTTCAAACAAAACTGTGATATCATATCCATACCCATATCGAAATTTGCTTATTACCATTTTGTGATCAAAATTGTATGGTTTACAAATTTCACAAAACGGGCATTTTACATCATTCGGTTTATATCCAAAAAGTACATCTGTCTCCTGTAAGGAAACTTTTATTTGTTTGTTTAAATATGTATACACTACAGTCCTTCCATACTTTTTTTTTACTTTTTGGCACCTAAAGAAAAAATGTTCAATGTAGTCATTTTCATTACAGAAAGAGCACTTGATGGAATTCTTAATCCCCATTTTGAATAGCAGAATATTGGTTGGATAGATGTTATGAAGAAGCTTCCAATGTAGTAGTCTCAGTCTTTCTTCTTTAGTGCATTTATTTGCAATTAACCAATTATGCTCTGTTAGAACTAGTCCGTATTTTTGTTGCCAAAACTTTTGACCACATGGCTCTGCTATCGACTTTGATAAACTAAGTCGAATAATTCTAGGGGTATTTTCTTGTGTACTTTTACTTCTCTAAATTGATCATCATTGTACGACTGTATTAATGATTCAGCTGTTCGCGCTCTTAGGGCTGTACGCAGTGCATTGTACTCAAATTGTCTCGTTGCTTTCATACTAATCTTTTGGCATAGAGTTTCAAATGATATTACTGCGCCATCTTTAAAATATCCCCAATAAAACAGATTCCTGCGCAGACCCAGTCTTTAAAAAATAATGGTTTGTTTCTAAAATACTATCCGTGTGTTATTCCATATATTATTGTGATTTATTTCAATTAGTTTGCTATTTTTTAGGTTTTGCATATTGTCAATCCATGTAGCGAGAACCTGTTTCCAGAATTCAGACTTTATGTAACCAAGCCCAGAAAACAATTTCGAGTTAGTATCTGACAAGAAGCACGATAAGTTAACACCAAGCTTGGAGAAAAGAAATCTAGGAAACATGGACCAGATCTCTCCATTGGATTGTAATAAATTGACAGCCCAGTTTTAATAAAAAGAAGTTTGCATCGTTTTTAAATCGATCATATTGAGCCCACCTTTACCTGTCTCATTACAAAGAAACTACCCGCTTTACTTTCTCGAACGCTCGGGGTATTTGAAAATTTCTTTTTCCAGAGAAATCTAAACAACATTGTGTTAAGTTTATTAAGCACATGCGGTGGAAGTATTAATGACTGCATAACGTGCACAAACTGTGAAATCAGAAATGTCTTGATTACACAGAGTTTTCCACTAATGCTAAGATTTCTTTTTGACCAAGATACCATTATTTGTTGGATTTTTTTCTAATCTAGATGACCAATTTTTCTTCAATCTGTGAAGCTGGTATCGAGTTACAGAAACAATTCCAACAATTTAACTTTTTCTTTAAATCTTATGTCATACAGATTTTCTTTATGTGTTTTCATTCTGCCAAGCCACATTGCCTCGCTGTTTTGTTTTTATTCATTACTAGATTAGTAAATTCAGAGAATTTATCTATCATATCAAGAGCTCTTTTCATTTCATCTTTATCACGAATAAATAGTGTGATATCATCTGCATAGAGTAATATCTTTAGAAGAGGGGGTAGGGGATACCTCAGAAACTGCGATGGGCATTTCAAGGCCCTTAAGCTGATTATCGTCTCTTATTTTGATGGCCAGCATTTCTAAGGCTATTATGAAGGCAAGTGGAGAGAATGGACATCCTTGTCTTATGCCTGTATTAACTGGAAAAACTCTCTGATAACCAACCTAAGTAACTGATACTACTCTCGGTATTTGTACCTAATACTTTTACCCATCTGACAAAGTATTCCCCAAAGCCAAATTGTTGGAAGGCCCAAACATAAATTCCTTTGAAACTGAGTCAAAAGCACGACGGTAATCAACTGCCAACAGAATACCTGGCTTATCTAGTGTGTTCATCATATCTATAACATCATCAATTAGTCTAACCATTGTACTGATTTTTCTTCCTTTTATAAATCCAACCTGGTTTTCATTGATAATACAGGTGATTATCTTTGTTAGGCGTAAAGCAAAACACTTAGCAATATATTTATAATCTGTATTTGTGAGAGATATTGGGCGCCAATTGGCCAATTCATCACGTGGAAGTTTTTTACCTTTGTGTAGGAGGGTAATTACAGCTTGTTTTTGCGAAACTAACATCTCACCTTTGAGGTAAGCCATATTGAATGATTCATATATATCATATTGTTCAATTTAGACCAAAAGAAACTTTAGAAAACGGTTGTAATTCCATCTGGTCCAGGTGCTGAGTTATTCTTCATTGCTTGTAGAGAAATTGCAATCTCCACAAGCGAGAGTTCTGAGTCAAGGTTCAACTTTTGTTCTTCTGTTAATTTAGGGACTCGGGTTCCATTCATAAAATCGTTTGCTATGTTAACATCGAATTGTCTAGTTGTGCTATGCCATTTCTCTGTAGAACCGTGTTTGTTCTCTCATAATTCCTTCCTGTGATGTTACAACATCTCCCTGAGGAGTTTTTAAAGCTGTCCATTATTTTGCACTAGCTCTTGCCTTTTCCAGATTGAGAAAATATTTAGTATTTTTTTCCCCCTCTTCTATGAATTTAATTCTAGATCTTATTTGTGCACTTCTGGCTTCTTGACAAGCAAATGTTTCTAAGGTTCGTTTTAGCGATTCTATTTTATTCATAAATTGTAGGTTACCAGGGTCCGCAGATAATGCCTTTTCAGCATCATTCAATTGAAGCTTTTACTTCTTTGAGGTAGTTTTTCTGTTTTTTTTTCTTTTTTCTGTGCTGTATGCAATACAGAACTCACGTATTTTGATTTTACACAAGTCCATTTTATCTGAGCGTCTAAATAGTTGCATTCTTCAGTGTATTGTTCAATCATTGAGTCAATATCTTGAACAAATTGTGCATCATGTAATAAACTATCGTTAAATTTCCAATAGGAAGGGCCTTAATGATGTGTGACACTCGGTATTTTAATTCAAACTAGTCTGTGATCAGTATGTGGCACCGAAAACGATGTCACATGACAAAACTTGTCAAAAATGTTGTCTGTTGCCAGAGTGTAATCCAGTCTCCTGGCAATTAAACGGATTTCTGCGACTCAACTATATTCTTTTCCATCGGGGTGATGTAGCCGCATACATCATTCAGGCACAGTCAAAAACAATGCTCTGAAAAACTCAACATCTCTCACCCCGTGTGGCTGCCACTAATGATGTCTACGTCGTTATTCAACCCGCCGTTTAAAGTCGCCACAGAGAATATGTTCACCTCTAGTGATTCACTATATTTAGTTAATTCATCATAAAAGTTTTTTCTTTTCTTTGAAGCATTCGGCGCATATGCATGATTATATTTACCTCATGTTGATCGTCATTATAAGTTACCGTGATAATTCGGTCTGTTTTGGTGTATACACTGTACTTGATGGGGGAAGCACTTTCTGATCAAAGTGATCTGACCTTTGCTTTTGATTGGAGGAGGGAGCGCAAAATAATGTACCACCCCATTCCTTTTCCCAAGGTCTCTATCTTTGTCTAGAATAAAAGATTCTTGCAAACAGATTATATCATACTTATTTTGCTTTAAGTATCTAAAAGATACTTTTCTTTTCAAGTTATTACGAAGGCCGTTCACATTGAGTGAGAGCAAATTGTTATCGAGTTCATTTTCAGTTAATCTTGATATTGTCACCATCTTTCGGCCTTATGAGGCGTTAAAAAAAAAAAAAAAGGGGGGGGGGGGGGGGGTGTGGGGGGTGGGGGGGGGGGGGTGGGGGGTGGTCAAAGAAGGGGGGGGGGGGGGGGGGGGGGGGAGGAGGGGGGCGAGGGGAACTCTAGGTGAGGTTCCATAATCGTTGTCCGTAACAAAGCATTACCAATCCCATGGGATTGCATCTCCTCAGTTTCTGCTGTCCCACTCATGTGTTCATTGCGAATTATCCGCTGTCCGAGTGTGGTTGGCTTTGCATGGTGGTTTGTCCCATCATCGAGGTGAGCGCCGGGTTATTCTTTGTGGAAATCTTTCACCAGACTGAAGTTTTTCCCCGCGAGTTGGTGACCTTCTTGTGACATTTACAGTGGGCTGTCTGAGGAGTGACGGGGGAATTTCGTCTTTTTCTTGAAGCTGGAGTGCCAGATCTCGTCCGCACTTCGTGAGCAGTTGTGGACTCGTGGAGATCTGGGTCTGCTCCTGGTCGGGTTGTTCTGGCTGCTCTCCTGTTGTGGTGCCGTGGTGGCGGTAAGGGGAGTAGTGCTGTCACCTTCCTCGTCGTGATGCACATCTAATTCTTTGCTGGATGGGGGGTTCTAGTGTTGGACTCCGCCGAGAGTGTAAACAGCGGCTCTTTTTTCGGGCTGAGTCATGTCACACTGAGGAGACCCTTTCTTGGTGTCTGGTTTTCTACAGTTCATGAAGACGATATCGTTTGGGCATGTCACGTGACAGAAATGGACCTTTCTGAAGACATTTTCTGCAGTCTGATTGCTTCCGTTTCTGCATTTCCTTCTGACATGTTCCTCAATTTTTGCAAAAGCGGATACAAAAGGCAGAAAGCAAAAAAAAAAAAAAAGGTTGAGGTATAAAATTGCAAGGTGAGTAGCTTGCCCTGCTATCTTTGGATAAATTAGAGTGGATTGGAGTATATCTGACATATTGAAAAGAAGCTACATGATGACAAACCTAGTTTAAACCTAGATTTTTCATGAATTGCTTTTGTGGTTTCAAGACTTGTGAGGTTTTTTGTTCTGTTTTATTTATTGAAACAATCATTTGTGGACGATTTTACAGAAATGCTTGCTGAGTTATTGACTCTTTACACTAGTACTCTT
>JADBJO010002587.1:267500-301652 GCA_016801955.1 Conus betulinus | reverse complement strand
AAAAAAAGAATGCGGTAACACTAACAGAAAAACAAAAGCCTCCAGACACCCCCAGGTTGTTACCTGTAAATGCAAGTTGTACTTTTCGCCTGAAGGAAGGTCTGCTCGAGCAGTGGGGACAACCTGTACTTGCCGAGTCAATTGTGGACATCAACCATGTGTTTCTTACCAAAAATCCTGCGTTCCGACACGCTTAGGAACATCCGACCCACACTCTGATGCACCACAGATGAAAAAGGCGACTCCCCCGTGTGATGACATCCATGTGTACACGCAGGGCAGCGATTGGCCATGGGAAAGGTGGCCCACAGTCTTTACACACATGGGGTTTGTAACCTGTGTGGGTGCGAATTGGGATGAGGAGGGTGGGAAGCTGGGTGTAGACGCCCCGCACGTGTCGCACAAGTAGGGAAACGCTCATCGTTATGCGTGAGCGTTGTGGTCGCGTTAGGTCACGCGCTTTCCTGAAGGCAGCCCCGCAGTCCAAGCAGTGGTGTCGACGATCTGGTCAAGGGACAAGCATGTGCAAGCCTCTCAGCTTGGAGAAACTGAGCGAAGGCAGCCCCCACAGTCTTTGCACTCGTGACGCTTCACATCGCCCATCCATTCTTACGGTACTGCGCCTCCCTTTCTGCCTTCCCCCTTCCTTACCCCCCTGCCTTACCCTCTTCCTTACCCCCTTCCTTCCCCTCTTCTTTCCCCCCTTCCTTCCCCTCTGCTGATACGGGGCGGTAGCCCTCACAGACGGTCAGGTGCTCTTTCAGCTGTTCCGATTCGGCGAAGTCATCCCCGCAGCGAATGCAGATACAGCTGCGGAAGGCCACCTGCTTGGCCTTGTGCATTTTGAGGGCGAAGAAGGAGTTGAAGACAGCGTTGCACACTTTGCAGGCGAAAAAGGACGCGACACAGTGATCGCACGTCCACCTCTTTAAGGGGGGTGCTGGGTCAAGGGTCATGTCTGTGCCGAAGTCCATGGTGCAGCTGGGGGACATCTCGTCCAGACCCACACACCCACCTGTGGGGGCCACTGCCAACCGGACATCTGAAACCCAGTGCTACTTCAGTCAACCAGCCTACCGTGGTCACATCATCACCCAACGCAGGGACGGTCATCTTAGAGTGACAATACAGTTATCGTTTGAACCAAATTTATAAGCAACATTACCATGATACATAAAATGATACACACAGAAGAGTCTTCGCTTAATCTTGAATCTCTCTTTAGAAAATGTAAACAAGAAAACAAAAATCCAATCGCGTTGTTTGTTTGAAAATGGTGGCCTTTTTATCTGCAAACGGGTAGTAAAATGGGTAGTTGAGTTGAGACATGGATATTTAAGAAGGGAAAACACAGGGCCTTGACAAGTTCAAAAGGAGTCATCACTGTCGTTATCAAGTTCAGAAGGTACACAGTCCCATCAAGTTCAGAAGGCAATGTCTTACCAAGTTCAGAAGGTACACCAGTCCCATCAAGTTCAGAAGGCACTGTCTTACCAAGTTCAGAAGGTACACAGTCCCATCAAGTTCAGAAGGCAATTGTCTTACCAAGTTCAGAAGGTACACAGTCCCATCAAGTTCAGAAGGCACTGTCTTACCAAGTTCAGAAGGTACATAAGACACTTGTCAATTCAAGAAAGAACAAAGAGCCTCCACAGCTTTATTTTTCCATCCCATGCGAGACAGTGAAAGGGCCGAACAAACAAGCCTACACATTTCTGATCCAACATTTTTTGTTATTGTAGTTCAAGCAGAGGCATGTAACATACTTGTGTGCTAGTTAACTAGGAAAAATTAAATTTCCAGAAAGTGATGATGTCATTTTTGCACAATTGTGTATGTGTTGTCATTGAATATCGCCTGACCACTTGTGTACAAGTTTTCATGCCATATCTACATTATCTACTGGAAAAACAAACCTAGTCGAGTTTGGTATTAAAAGAATTGTCGGGAATTCGCCTATTCAGTCATCAATCTCAAGAGCACAAATACATTACAGTTTTCACGACAACCACTGATTATCAAACTAACAGCCCCACTTGTAATGGCCGCTCAGCAATGCTGAACACATTGTTGCCAGACCGGCTTTACACAGATGACATTCAGTTCGCCGAGTACAGCACGGTTAGCTGACTGGTGGGGGAGCAGCCTGCAGAAAACACCCCTTTCCCTGACCCTGCATTCACGACTTGGCCTCTGCAGCTGCGGGCGAGCTGTAAACTCCCCTGCCTCTCAAAACTCAGTAGCTTGCTCCGAACAGCCGTGCCTTGTCAAATTCAGAAAGTACATAGCGCCTTGTCAAGTTCAGACTGAAACATCATTATCTTGCCAAGTTCAGAAAGAACATAGTTTATATGGAATATAATAATCACATCAAATTCAGAAAGATCAAAGAGTTGAGTCAAGTCCACAAAGAACATGGAGCCTTCACAAAATCCAGAAAGAACACAGAGTCAGTTCAAACAGAACACAGTTGTCAAGTTAGAAGGGGAAACCTAGAACCTTGCCAAGTTGAGAAGAAACTTAAGAGTCTATCAGAAGGAACACACAGCCTTTTCAAGTTCAGATGGAGAGAGAACAGACAGAGGGAGAGAGAGAGAGAAAATGTTGCTTATAGCCCAGTCGACTGCAAAGGGCCATATCAGGGCTGTCACCCATTGAGATCAACTCTCGAGTACTACACACGAAACGGAGTCCTATCACGTTAAGTCAGTCTTGTCAGTTTATGCAGGAACATAATGCCTCATCAAGCTCAGAGGGGAAACAAACAAACACAACAAAAAACCCTTAACCTTAAACACAATCCTCCAACACCCCTTCCCCCCCAGAAACCCTTTAAGGAGTTGTACTCTGACAAACTCACCAAATTGTGGCCGATGAGGAGTGGAAACGGAAACGCACAGGCAGGCTCATCACTTCCTCACTGCCTCTCCTAGCCCCAGCAGTGCTGCCATTCGACATGTCCTCCACCACACCAGCGTCGTGACTGGAGGATAACGAGTGGTGCCTTCTGTCCCCCCCCCCCTCCTCCTCCACTTCTTTCTTTATTTCAAGTTTCATCTCTGGAACAGGTTCCCTTTGCAGACGCTTACACGGAGGGTTCACTTCCACATGACCCGACTCTTTCAAGTCTCTTACGTTCTCTTCTTGCGGAACGTCCTCCTCGTTGGATTCTTCAACCTCGTGTGTCGCCATCATAGTCTTCTTCTTCTTCCTCTTCTTCTCCACCACCATCATCATCATCATCGTCATCCACTGTGTGCTCTTCATTCTCAAAATGTCTGTCTTCTTTGTCTTCATTTTTCTCTTTCTCTTCACTGCTGCCTCCTCCTCTCCTTCATCACCTACACTGTCTTTCGCTTTTTTCCTCCTTTCTTTCCGTTTGCGGCTCTTCTTCCGAGGGCTCTTTTCATCTTGCACCTCTTCTCCTTTCCTTTTCTTTCGACGAACCCGAACACTGACGACGTCTGGTTTCCTCTTGTTGGCCTCCTCTTCACGATGGACTTTGCGGTGATTGGTCAGATGACGAGGGATGCTGAAACGTGCCCCGCATTCTTCACAAACCACAGCACGGTCTGATTCCTCATTGTGCACACGCATATGTCGGCGCAGCTTGTCCGCTTCAAGGAAGGAGGCGCCACATTCTGTGCACCTGCACAAGCAAATAAAATGGGTAAGACGGATGTTGCTTACAGCCTAGCCAACCACAAAAGGGCATATCAGGGCTGTCACCATGTTGAAGTCGACCACAAGTCATTAAAAAAAAAAACAAAAAAAAAACTCATTCACACAACCTCTTGAAGTACACCCCCTAAAAAACACATACGAAATTTTGTTAAAAAAAAACTTTCTTCTGTAGAATCTTAGATCAGATGAAAAATGTTGATCGCTTACAGAAATTCAAAGATCACATCAGGTGGGACATCTCTGAACAAGGTTTTCATTAAGTCTGCTGTAAAATGCTCATGTCTCATATTATGCAAGTCCCAGCACTCTAAAAGAACATGTTTTCACTGTGAGTAGTATATGACATGGAATGCACTATGGAGCTTCTTCAGCTTTTAAAAGATAAGAATGGGTGTGAAAGGCAAATTAAAAAAAACTTTTTACCACACAATGAAGATAATAAGAACATTCACTCATTTTGATTTAATAAAAGTACTTCCAATATTTCTGGGAGGCAGAATTTTAATCAAAAAAAAAAAATTCCCACAACGGTCAGGTCCAGTCACGTACTACTGCTCACAGCCCAGCTGACCACGTGGGGGCCATACCTGGGCTGTCACCCTGTTAAAAACATGCCTGTTTAACTGTTAAATACAAAACCAAATCATTTCGAAATTGATAAAAACAATTCTAAAAATCTAACTCTTTCCCCTTCTGTTTCAGACTAAATGAAAAATGTTTCTTTAAAGATTAAAAAATCGCATTTGGTGGGATGTCTCTGAACAAGGTGTTTATCGAGTCTGCTGTGAAATGTTTCCGACAAACATGGTGCAAGTCCCGGCATTCCAGATGAATATGCCTCCCAGTCCAACACTCCATGTACAGTATACACCAAGGAACTCTTCACAAGTAAAAAAGTGAGTATAACAACTGTGGCCTGAGTGAAATTGGCAGAGGACAGTCTCCAGCCATCAGTTCCAGAAAGTAAAAAAACATTCAAGTCTCTAAATGCCAGATAGAACGATAAATTTCACATTCTGTTTCTACAAGTTCTAGGCAACAGTCTGTCAAAACACTGAATAAGTTATTTAGAGAGAGAGAGAGAGATAATATATGGCCAGCTAACTGCAAAAGTCCATATCAGGGCTGTCACCCTGACAAAGTCAACTCTCAAGTCGGATCAATTGGGGTATTTGTTGTCAAACTGCACAATCATCTTTATTTTTTAATTCCTTCTCAGTGTATATACCTCGTAAATTCCTTTAGAAACATCATCTGAGAGACTGAGGCAAAAGCCTCATACTCACCCTCCCCCCTGCATACATAAAGTATATCATCACAATTATTACACAACTCGTACAACCCTCCCCCCTGCATAAATAAAGTATATCATCACAATTATTACACAACTCGTACACTAACACAGTTCACAGTTTGATATTATGTACTGTTGGTTCAAAGCCTGGAACGACACCGCGCAAAATTCATGCATAATTCTGACAGTGTTGCTCAAATTCCCTGACAACACTGCATGTGTCTGGATCTCTCAAGCCTGGCTTGCTCCACATACAGGACGCCTGGTCACACACCAAAGTGTCCCCACACAGCATCAACTTCACTGATCATCATTAAGAAACAGAAGTCTGTGTGATCCTTCATGCTCTGCTCTCATGTGACATACCTCTCCCACCCCACCCCATCCCATCCCCTCTTCACTGTATCCCAGTCACCCCAACAAATATATCGCTGTGTATGGGCGAGGGGGAAAAAGGTAAGGTAAGGTAACACTGCTTACAACCCAGCCGATCGCAAAGGGCCATATCAGGGCTGTCACTGCGTTCAAGTCAACTCACAAATAAAATTTTAAAAAAGAAAAAAGAAAAGAAAAAAACATTCACAGTGAAACATCATTGAGAGCACAGATTATGAGACAGCAAAATGTATTAAAAAAAAAAAAAAAAATTAAAGTGTGACAGCCAATCCCTCTGAAAGCCAGCTCTCGGGTCTCTCACCTGTGCGGTTTCTCCCCGGCGTGGCGCTGCATGTGGGCTCGCAGGGTGGTAGATCTGGGTGAAGGTGGCCGAGCAACACGTGCAGGGGAAGGGACGCTCTCCCGAGTGCAGCAGGATGTGACGCTTCAGCTTGCAGGGTCTGTTGAAAGGTGGCCCCGCACTCCTCACACTTGTTGCGCTTCTCATCATCGATGGCTTCTTCTCCGTTGGCTTCCGCTATGTGTTTCGCCTGACAGACACCAAAGGTAAGGTAAGGTAAGGTAATGCTGCTTATAGCCCAGCCAACTGCAAAGGGCCATATCAGGGCTGTCATCACGCTGAAGTCAACTCTCAAGTCATTTTATTAAAAAGAAAATCCAGACAACTCATTAAAACATACCTTCTAAAAACACACCAGAAATTTCTTTTTTTTTTTTTTTGGCTGTCCCAACCTCTGCACCACCTCAGAGTCGGTGCACCCATGCCGCTCATTCCGACACCCTGTCCACAGCTACAGTCCGGTCGGCCCCGCTGCAGCCCCAGCACGGCAAATCCACAGGGAGCAGTCAATGTCAAGTCGTCAAGAGGCAACCCACCGGAGGAGACACTACACTGCTGCGAGTCACTTCGGTGGTTTTCAGTGGTGCCTGTTCTGATCTAACATACGCAGGACACCACCTACTAAGCCCCCTACTGACGACAATAATTGCTTAGTCGCGGAGCCGGCGTGAGTGAGCTCTCCCCCCGGAAGGCGCCACCACGTCTGTCCAACGACAGCCCCCATGGACCCGCCGATACCGGTGACCCCGACGTAACCAAACCAAGGCCACAGACGCAGAGAGGACATCGAAACTGAGGTCACCATGAGAGCAGGGCATGAAGGGCCACAGAACTTGAGACATTTTTTTTTTTAATGCTGATCGATGAGAATGAGGATGATTAAGATGATGCTACGGATTTCCATTTCGGTCTGAGACTACATGACAGGGCTGTACTCTACGCTTCCTTTCATAATATATCCCGGCATCAACCAGGCCCGAGAGATACAGGCACCTGCAGTGTTGGTCAGGAAATTTGAGCAACACTCTCAGAAACGCATCCATTAAGTTAATGAAACTCGATTGTGTGGTCCCAGTCTTCCCAACTGAGTCTGTAGCAAACTCAACTCTGGGTAGGAGTAGCCGGTCGGGGCAGAAAAACCCACATGACTCTGATGGGATTCGAACCCACGACCTCCCAGCCGGGAGTCCGCGACGCTAACCACTTCGCCACTGCGGCTGGTACATCAGAAATTTCACTAAAATCTTTCTACCATAAAATCTTAGATTGGATGGAAAATGTTGCACTTTTTCAGAAATTCAAAGATCACATCAGGTGGGACATCTCTGAACAAGGTTTTCATGGAGTCTGCTGCAAAGTGTTTATGTTTTCACATCATGTAAGTCCGAACACTCTGAAAGCACATGTTTTATTGTGGTACATGACAAGAAAAAAAAAAAAAAAATGACACAACATAGGACTCGGCTTAGAACTCGGAAGTGGTTTGACAGTTAATACTGATTTCTTGATTACCACAGAATATAACTTTGTGAATAAAAATGCTCATTTTACTTATAAATCAGGCGAAAAAGTATGAACTCACCCTGTGCCGTTGTAGGCGCTCCACCAGCCAAACACTTTACTGCAATCTTTGCACTTGTACGGACGACCCCCGGTGTGACCTTTCATGTGTTTGCGCAGGTGGTGTGCATTGTTGAAGGTGGCGTCGCACTCGTCGCACTTGAACACGTTATCTCCCCTGTGGGTCATGACATGGTCCCTGAGGTAGGTCTGCCGGCTGAACGCCGCTCCACACTCATCGCAGATGAACAGACGCTTGCCGCTGTGCGTGCGCATGTGCCGCTTCAGATTGCAGGCTTCCCAGGAAGGTGGCACCGCACTCTGTGCATAGATGAGGTCGGTCCTGCTTGTGCGTGACCATGTGGCGTTGGAGGTTGCGGGGCTCCACAAAAGCAGCATCGCACTTGGTGCAGATGAAGGGTTTGTCTCCCTTGTGTCTCTGCAGGTGCAACTTGAGGTTGTGCTCGCGAGGAAGGTGGCGCCACACTCACTGCAGACAAAGGGCTCCCGTTCCTGTTTGGGCTTCTTCTCGGGTTTCTCTTTGCGGGGACGATCTTTGCGCGCAGCATGGCCATCTTTTTTGGTCTTTGGGTTTCTTGCTTTCTCTGCCAGGATCTGAAATTTTAGTCTAAAAACTTAACAAAATCAGACTTAATTCTCCCGCAGTTAACAGCAGGGGCCACATCTGGGTTACATGCTAGTCAAAAACAGGACATCAACTTCTAAGACTAAATTCTTAAAGCTCATCCGGTCCTGAAATGGAGACTGATCTGCAACAAAGTTTATCAGCAATCATGTTTTACAGTCAACTGAAAAAAGTATTGGACTCCATTAACTATTGAAAATTACATTAAAATGAGAAATGAGATATAACGTTGCTTATGGCCCAGCCCAACAAGCCAGGTCAGCTCTCAAAAGAAAGTAAAACGCGCGCGCACACACACACACACACACACACACACACACACACACATTAAAGCATATTTTTCTAAAAACATGCTGGAATTCTGTTAAAATCTTCAATAAAAACTTAGATTTTAAGGGAAATGTTGATCTCTTTCAAAACCTCAAAAATCATATCAGGGGAGAGAGAGAGAGAGAGAGGGAGAGAATGTTCCTTATAGCCCAACTGACTGCAAAGGGGATCAGGGCTGTCACTGTGTTGAAGTCAAGTGTCAAGTCGTATTTAAAAAAAAAAATCAGGCAAGTCATTAAAACACACCTTCTAAAGACACAGGAGAAATTTCAATAAAAACCTTCTTCCACAAAATCTTTGATCAGATGAACAATGTTGATCTCTTCCAGGAATTCAAAGATCACATCAGGTGGGACATCTCTGAACAAGATTTTCATGGAGTCGGCTGTAAAGTGTTTATGTTCGACCTCAGGCAAGTCCCAACACTATAAAAGAGTATGTTTCACTGTGAGTGGTGTGCATGACATGGAATGCACCAAGGAGCTTTTTCACCTTTAAAAGGTAAGAATGGGTACAAAAGGAGAGGCCTGTAAGATGGTTTCTTCCTTATGACTGCCGTGGAAGCATGGTAAAAGCTCTATCAAGTTTGGACGGATTTTGAACAGTTTGTTATCCATCTGCAAGTTCCATTCTCCTTGCCAGAGGTCTTTGATACTAGCCTGTGTTCGGGGTTCAGATCGGTGTGTGAGATAGACAATCAGCTCAACTCTTGATTTGTGGCACTTTTGGCAAGTTGATTTAACTGGGAACTCAAGCAAAAACTATGTTGCTAGGCTTTTCTCCATTTTGAATCCACTGGACTCTAGACCTCACAAGCATACCTTCTAATTTTTTATTTCGTAAGTCTTGTAGTCTGTTTCTTTTCTCCTCAAGCTCATCTAGTCTAGTTTCATCTGTTATTTCTTCTAATTTTTCTTATTTCTTCTAACAAAGTCTCCTCCAATCTGCTCTCTTCTTCTTCTTCTTGTATACCCAGTAAGAAATTGTCTTTCCACGGATTTCAAGAAGCAGCATTTCAAAAATAATTGGTCATTTATTGTAAGAGCAATGCACTCATTGGGTACTATTTCTATATTATCCAGGTTGTACACTGGTACAGCATACTGTTTTTTCAATTCTTTGATAGTTTGCTTAACAAGTTCTGTGTAATTAGTATCTTTTAATAGAGAGTTGTTAAATTTCCAGTACCTTTTACCATGTCTGCTTTCTTTGCTGAAGTGTAGGGAAACCGCTGAGTGATCTGAACGATAACTAGGTAGTACATCAATACCATTCACATCAATCATCAAATTTCTAGATACCAGAAAAAAAGTCTAACCAGCTTTGTTTGGAAGAGTTGAACCTTCGCCATGTATAACCAGGCTTTTTGGGATATGAGTCCCGCCAAACATAACTAGATTCAACTCCTCCAACATATCACATATAGCTTTCCTACTCCTTGATTTGTTTGCATAACTCGCATAATTCCGTGCATCCAGCTTAGGATCTAACACAACATTAAAATCACCACCAATAATAATAAATTCATTATCAAAGGCATGTGTGAGCTGACTGATGTCTGTGAAAAAGGCTGGATGGTCCCCTGAACTGGGGACCATACACATTTACTAATGTCACACGCTTTCGCATCAAGGTTACATCCAACACTAAATATTGACCTGCAGGATCTCTTTCTACTCTATGCACTTTATAGTCAAAATTATTTTTGAAAAGTATCGCAACCCCATTTCTGTTTGTCTCAGTACCAGCTAAAAAGCACTCATAACCCCAACATGATCTAATAAAGTTTTCAATTTTATATGGTAGGTGGGATTCTTGAATCAGAAATATTACCATCTGAAGATCTTAAAAAATCAAATACATCTTTTCTTTTCTTAAAGTCATTTAGACCATTACAGTTATAAGTGTATATTTTGAATGTATTATTAACCATTGTGAAATTGAATGGGTTGACACTCTTTCTCAATAGCTAACACACTATGTGAACAATTATTTCTTCCTGGTGTAGGGCTAACCACTAACAGGAGATTATAACAACATGGTAAAAAAACCAAAAAACAACATGTAGGCCTTCACCAAAGGCAAGAAACATCATTGTACTGTTATGCAGACCTACTATCCTCAATACGCAATACTGAGCAGGCCTGCATTTTATCTCAAAAAAAAAACACACAGCTGATGGCAGCCCAACAAAGAAGACAGTCACAGATAAAGCCCCCTCCAAGTCCTTGCCAGCGAATGATCAGCCAGAGAAGAGAGCAGAAAGAAAGCAAAAGTAACAGACTGAAGAACAGCTGAAGAAACGTCCATGTTCTTCCAAACAATAGAACCAAAAAGGAACATGTATATAGACATGATGGAGACAAGACAAGTACAAATACAACACACAACATGAACAAGACACGATGTACAAACCTTTCCATTTGGTTACTAACCGCAATATTTGAAAAATTCCAGGCTATGAAAACCAACAGATGTTTAAAGGTAACCCATTTCTTTTTAATATCAAAACACACTGAAAAAGCACACACGAACTTCAAAACCACAAAAATTGTCTCGCATGCTTTCCAGCATGGCCAGAACATCAGTGACACGGTCAAGGTCGAAAAACTATGGCCCAGCGGACTAGTCCAAAAACCCAAGCAAAAAAGCCAAACATCCAAACTTACTGAATAATCAGTGCTTCTACTGTTAATTAAACAAAGTGAATGAACAATATTAAAAAAGAATGACGATGAAAAGTATAAGCACAATGATGACTGAACCCTTGCAATATACAAGGGCAAATAGCAACAACAACAACAAAGGCCTAGTAAATACTTCTGTAATTTAGAAACCGTCAATATGTCGAAAGAGCTATGCTCTCTTTGGAGAAAGATAACGGTGAAATAATTTTTGAGCAAAAGGAAATTTTGAAAGAAGCTCAAACTTTTTACGAAAATCTGTATAGTGAGAGGGAAACTGCTGATGTTGATCTGTCTACACTAATACATGATGTTCCCATATTAAATGATGATGAAAGTGAAACGTTGGAAGGAGCTGTCACACATGAGGTTTATGATGCACTCAGGAAAATGAAAAATAATAAAAGTCCTGGTTCTGATGGCTATACAACAGAATTCTTCAAGTTTTTTTTTTAAAGACATTGGTCATTTTTTGGTTCGCTCTATAATTTATGGATTTTCGATTGGTCAGATGTCAATTACACAGCGACAAGGAATAATCACCTGTATTCCAAAAGAAGACAAACCAAAACAACTGTTGAAAAATTGGCGACCTATATCTCTACTAAACACATCATACAAAATTGCATCTGCTTGTATTGCCACCAGAATCAAACAAGTGTTGCCAAAGATTATTCACTCTGATCAGAGAGGCTTCATGAAAGGGCGTTACATAGGAGAAAATATTAGACTTGTTTATGATACTTTGTTACATACACATAATGAAAAACATCCCTGGCCTTCTGCTTTTAGTTGACTTTGAGAAGGCCTTTGACAGTGTTTCCTGGAAATTCTTGAACAAAGCATTAGAGGCATTCAATTTTGGTCAAGATATAAAGAGGTGGATCGAAACGTTTTATAACAATATCAAATACATGCGTGTCAGTAAATGGCCATTATTCAGACTGGTTTCAAATTTGTAGAGGTGCTCATCAGGGAGACCCACTTTCACCATATTTATACCTAATCTGTGCAGAAATTTTGTCTATAATGATCAGGAAAAATAACATAATAAAAGGTATTAAGATCAATGAAATATATGCACTTCTCTCACAGTTTGCTGATGATACTTCACTATTCTTGATGGAAGTGACGATTCTTTAAAAGAAGCCATAAAGACACTAGATATATTTGCTAAATATCTCTGGGCTAAAAATCAACAAGGAAAAGACTCAATTAATCTGGATTGGTAGCCAGAAATATTCAGAAAGAAGATACCTCAGAGATCAAAATTTTTGCTGGAATCCTGGCATCTTTAAAGTTCTAGGAATTAATTTTTTCTGTTAATGTAGAACAAATTGTAGCACTTAACTATAGTAATAAAATACATAAAGTTTGTTAAAAAAAGTGGTCAAAAAGACATTTAACTCCATTTGGAAAAATAACAGTTATTAAAACTCTTGCTATGTCAAAATGGTGTATTTATTCCTCAACCTACCTGATCCAGGAGATGATTTTTTACATCAACTGGACGCATTTTTTGCCTTTTTGTGGGATGAAAAGCCAAGTAAAATCAGTAAGAAAAATGTTTGCAAGAATTACAAGGAGGGTGGTTTGAAAATGTTGAACGTTTTTTTTCTTTTTGAGTACCATGAAAATTAGTTGGTTAAGGAGAATTTTTGACAGTGATTCTTACATGCAAAAATTTGTCCAGGATTTGTACCCAAAGTTTGTAAATTTGGAGAATTTGGGATATGAATATGTGAATGTACTTTTGCGTGGGCTAAAAAAAAAACCCATTTTGGTCGGATGTTTTGAAACATTATAGACGATTATGTGTAAAAACTTTACCTAATAACATTGATGCTTTCAATGCAGAATTCATATTTCATAATGTGAATATTCTTAAAGGTAGACATGTTTTTTTTTTAAAAAAAAAAACATGGTTCGACAGAGGTATCTATGTGGTCAGTGATTTACTAGACGATGCGGGCAATTTTTTAAGTCATGAGGCATTTTTGAGAAAATATGATGGAATAGTAACAGACTTTGTTACATTCAGAGCGGTTATTCAGGCGATTAAAGTTTTCAAAATAAGATGAATTTAAACACCTACTGCAAGATATAAACTGCAGAAAAATGAAGCCTGGCATCTTATCCACAAAGGCAACCATTATGTTCAGTCTTGTTTCAATGTAAATAATAACACTGTTGCTGGAGTGAGAAAGTGGAATATGCATTATGTCAACCTTAAGTGGAATACAATTTTTCGTACTACCCATTTCAACTAGCCCGGATGTTCAGCTAAGATGGTTACAGCTACGTGTTTTGCATAGAATTCTACCAACTAACAAATACCTACACCCTAAGAAATGCAGTAAACTCACCACTCTGTTCCTTATGTGAAACTGAATCTGAACCAATTTGTCACTTGTTATGGTATTGCCCAATGACCACCACTTTTTGGCAAGATTTGCAAAGATGCTTATCTCAAAACTGTGTTCATTGTGTGAATTTTCAATTTACAGAGGCTCTTGTAATATTTGGGGTTGAGGAAAACACTGTAACTGACAGAGTTCTTAAACTTGATAATACTTTTGGCAAAGCAATACATCTACAAATGTAAATGGAAGAAAGTAACACCTATTGTCAATATTTTTTATTAATATACTTAAAGATAAATTCAGAACAGAAAGGTATCTGAGTATAGTGACTAATAAATCAGACACTTTTTTGATAGAATGGTTTCCTTATCAGGACTTGGTTAAATGAGGCTTTAGTCTGTAATTAATAACATAGTCGATACTATACCATCTAAAAGAACTTAAGACTATCTACTTGTTTATTCACTCACCGTGGATGCCGACTTATTGCTTTACTACCTCTGTTTGACTGTTATGGTTATGTTACTCTGTTAGGGCAGCATCCCTTTTCTCTTCCCCCCCTCTACTGTTCACTTTCTCTCTCCTTCCTCCTTTCCGCACTCTCACTTCTCTCCTCCTCTATCTTTTGGTCTTACTTCTCCTTAGCAACTCTTTTGTTTCATGCATGTGATGTAGTTCTGGTTATATTGGCTTTCTTTTTTTTTTTTTTTTGGTGCATTTGTTTGTGTGTACAGAAATATGACAGTTGTTCTCCTGAGTGAATGTGAATCAAATTGATGTAACTTGCTTTTTTTTTTTTTAATGTTTTTTTCAAAGAAAAGAACCTTCATAGAAGGTGGGAAAAAAAAGGAAAAAAAAACAAAAAAAAACTATGTTGCATCCTTCTGATTTCAGACAGGTGCACAGTTTGAATACTTTCAGCAGCTGATGGTTCTTGATATTATGGCCAGCTTGATATTATGGCCAGCTAAGGCCTCCAAAGCAGAAAGGGAGTCCGATATATTGAGGAAATCTTTATGTTTCGATTTACAGACCATTTCAAGAGCTAGGACCAAACCTGTCAACTCAGCAGTACAGATGGAGCTGTCAGTGGGAATGTGTTTAGAACATCTCTGCGGGGATTATGTTTCACAAAACACAGCAGAGGCGACTCCCTCCTCAAATCTGGATATATCACATGAAAATTCTTCTGAAGGATGGAAACTTCTTACACAGTTCAGCAAAAAAGGACTTGCACACCAAGGAGCTAGTGGTATCTTCAGGGTACGAGGCTATATCTCCAGAGTGAAGAACGTCCATAGTGGGTCATTGGGGAAACTTGGATACATCACAAACTACTCCATGGTCTCTATCTGCTTTGTTCAAATGGGGAAGACTATGAATTCCCAAAGGGTGGAATGGAACTGGGGTGGTCTTTCGAACTTCGATTTCTTTTCGAACTTCAGGTCAAAAACACAGTCACAGACAGGGTTTAGAGGTTGTGAAAATAGATTCAAACGGTAATTCAAGGTAAGTTTCGGCCAATGGCTGGAGAGGAATGGTTCTCCCACCTCTGTGTACAGACTGTAAACAGGGTGGTGCGGGAATGCACCCAGACATAGTCAGAGCCCTTCATAGTGGATGGGATCTCGAGTTTTCAGGTAGGAGGTCTGTCGGAGCCATAGACTACACAACACTTGAAGCCATACTGAACCAGACTGCTGCAAGACCAAACAGAGGGTGATCCAGATTGTCATAGGCAGTAGGTAGAGATCATGCTGAATGAGATTTGAGAAAGCCCACAATTCCTTGACATGACTGGTTGGTTGGATGAAGCCCGTTTCAAGTCGTCAGGTCATGTCAACAGGTATAACTGTGTTTAATGGTATCGTAAGGTGAGGTGGTAATGTTGCTTATAGCCCAGACAACCACAAAGGGTCATATCAGGGCTGTCACCACGCTGAAGTCAACTCACAAGTCACTATTTAAAAAAAAAAAAAAAAAAAAAAAAAAAAAAAAAAAAAACCCTCCTTCACACACAACGTTTTAAACACACCTAAAAACGCACCCAAAAATTGTGTTTAAAATCTTTCCATCTCTTTCAGAAATTCAATGATCACATCAGGTGGGACATATTTGAACAAGGTTTTCATGGGGTCAGCTGTAAAGTGTTTATGTCTCACATCATGCAAACCCCACAACTCTGAAAGCACGTTTTATTGTGGTACATGACATGGAATGCACCATGGAGCTTCTTCACCTGAGAAACCATCAAGCATGTCAAAAATGAGAAGTGAAAAAAAAAAAGATGAATATTCTGTAGATGACTACGATGACCGAGATACTTTTCTTCTTTAAGGAACTTGCTCTCCAGACCACCATGGGGCCGTCACCTTTATGCTGAGAGGGACACAGGCACAGTTGTGGTTTGTTCTGTAAGTTGATGAGGTCGCACACTTCAAACTCAGAACTGTTGTAAGTCTGTGAGGACCAGGATACTTTGTATATGGAAACAATTCGTGTCTGTCTGTCTGTGTCAATGTATGTGCAAGAAAGAAAACTGGTTTCTTTTTTTCTTTTCTTTGTTTTCGTGTCTGCCTGTCTGTGTCAATGTATGTGCAAGATAGAAAAGTGGTTTTTTTTTTGTTTGTTGTTGTTGTTGTTTTTTATTCGAGGACCTGTTGATGTATCTAATTTGAAAAATATGTGTAATTGATTTTGTGAAACAAAGTAGAAAGATTTTGTATGTTAAAAAAGTGCAAAATATTCAGTTGTTAATCAAATAGGGGAGCTCTCTATTGTGTCGTCTGACTAGCTGTTCATTGACGTTGCATATACGAGAGCTGACAGCGAGTCAGATAGAACAAGGAAGTCTTTCTAACTGCAGTGAGAGATAGTTTTTAAAGCCAGTAACTGAGCTTGAAATTCAGCAGTGTAGAGAGAGCTGTCAGAGACCGTTTTTAAAGCCAGTAATTGAGCTTGAAATTCAGCAGTGTAGACACAGCTTTAAGTTCAGCAGTGTAGACAGAGCTGTCAGAGACTGTTTTTAAAGCCAGCAATTGAGCTTGAAATTCAGCAGTGTAGACAGAGCTGTCAGAGACTGTTTTTAAAGCCAGCAATTGAGCTTGAAATTCAGCAGTGTAGACAGAGCTGTCAGAGACTGTTTTTAAAGCCAGTAATTGAGCTTGAAATTCAGCAGCGTAGACAGAGTTTTAAGTTCAGCGGTGTAGACAGAGTTTGAAGTTCAGCAGTGTAGACAGAGTTTTAAGTTCAGCAGTGTAGACAGAGCTTTAAGTTCAGCAGTGTAGACAGAGCTGCCAGAGCAAAGGTGTTCAGTCATTTTCAGAGCAGGAGCTGTTGAGCAGTAAACAACACCTGGGCCATATCAAGGCTGTCACCGTGACGCGACACGAGCTAAACACCGACGTCCTTGCAATCTGCACAGCGATGGTCGTCAGGAAAACCATACTCCATGGAGCCAGACAGCATGACGATGCACGAAATGCCCATTTCTGCTGATGACACTGACGCCTAAGACGCACTACACACACTGACCTGATACACAGCCAATGTGGTTAATATGCAGACACACATCAAGTGACAACAGTCCTGTTCCAGGTCTGGAGCTCTATCATAAAACATTATCATCATGATGGCATCAGGTGAGAAAAAAAAAACAATGGGATGAAGGAACTGCTAGAGACCCCAGTAGTGCCTGCCTCAGCGAACAGCCTTTTCCTTTTCATGTGGCAAGAGCAACCACCTGTCGTAAATCATCACTCTTGAGTCACAGTACAGAATATGTAATGAAACATGTGATCAAGTCAACTGTCAAATTGTGGTCAATCAATACGAAGCATCATCATATTACATCCTGCAGCCATCGCACTGATTCCATGTTTTTATTTTCAATGTTAATTTCACTTCCTTCTCCAGAGTTTTGTTTCCACTTTCCTTTTAGCAAAGCCAAGTATTGGGTACTGCTTCACTGCAAGTCCTCTTGGTAATGAAATACATAATCCTGTTGCTAACCTTCTCTTTACTGGCTTCCTCGTTCAGCTGTTTCAAAGGGTCTTCCTGGAACTGTTCCCCCTGAAACTGCTTGAGTGGCTCCATCTGGTACTGTTTAACAAAAAAGGAAATTGTTAACTGCCCATCTGCAAATCATATCGCATCTATAATAGGTACCTATGGCCTGAGTATTCATAACATTTGTATTTACATTTCCTTTGAAGCAATACCATTTTCTACAAACTGAATTCAGAATCTATGTTTCGACATTCAGAAATAAACCTTGAGAGCCAATGAGCATTAAACATGTGTCAAAACGTTATCACAGAAAATAAAAACAAGCATGTGATAACTGACATCTGAAAAGATAATCAAATTCTGTCCTACAGTCGCAATCTAAATTCCACCTGGGGTTACAGGAAAATCAAACACCAAATTCCTGATGTTTTAATAGGTATCAAACTTTTTTTTTTTTTTTGGCTGTTCCATCTTCTTTGCCACCCCAGTGGCATTGCACCCACGCTGCTCATTCCAACACCCCGTCCACAGCCACAGCCTGTCAGTCCCCGCCACAGCCCTGGCACCCGCACAATCCACAGGGAGCAGTCAATATCAAGTCGTCAAGAGGCAACCCACCGGAGGAGACGCTGCACTACTGCCGAGTCACGTCGCTGGCATTAAGTGGTGCCTGGCCTGATACAGCACACACAGGACACCACCTGCTATACCCCCTGCCGACTCTGACAGAATCAAACCAAGGCCACAGTCATGGAGAGGACATCGAAACGGAGGTCACCATGAGAGCAAGGTATGAAGGGCCACAGAATTTGGGACCTTTTTTTTTTTCTAATGCTGATCAATGAGAATGAGGATAATGAAGATGATGCTATGGATTTCCATTCCGATCTAAGACTGTGTGACAGGGCTGTACTCTACGCTTCCTTTCATAATATATCTCGGCGTCAACCATGCCGGAGAGATACACACCTCCTGTGTTGGTCAGGAAATTTGAGCAACACTCTAAGAGACGCATCCAATCAGTAGATGAAACTCGACTGTGTGGTCCTAGTCTTCCCAACTGAGTCCGCAGCAAACTCAACTCTGGGTAGGCACCAGTCTGGGCAGCAAAATCCCACATGTCTCTTACGGGAATCAAATCCACGACTCCCCCAGCTCAGAGTCTGCAACGCTAACCACTTTGCCACAGTGGCTGGTAAGTATCAAACTTGTGTGTTCGAATTCACACTCATCCTTTAAACTGGAAAGGATAACATCAATCAACAGACACCAGCTGCTGTGGCGAAAGGGTTAGCGTCACGGACTCCTGGCTGGGAGGTCATGGGTTCAAATCCCATCAGAGTCATGTGGGTTTCTTCTGCCCCCCGACCGGCTCCTACCCAGAGTTTGAGTTTGCTGCAGCAGACTCAGTTGGGAAGACTCGGACCACACAGTCGAGTTTCATCCACCTAATTGATGCCTTTCTGAGAGTGTTGCTCAAATTTCCTGACCAACACTGCAGGTAGCCTGTATCTCTCAGGCCTGGTTGACGCCAGGATATATTATGAAAGGAAGCATAGAGTACAGCCCTGTCATGTAGTCTCAGACCGAAATGGAAATCTGTAGCATCTTCTTAATCATCCTCATTCTCATCGATAGCATAAAAAAAAAATGTCCCAAGTTCTGTGGTCCTTCATCATGCCCTGCTCTCATGGTGACCTCAATTTCGATGTCCTCTGGCCTTGGTTTGGTTCTGTCAGGGTCATCGGTATCGGCAAGAAGTCCATGGGGGCTGTTGTTGGACGGATGTGGTGGTGCCCTCCGGAGGGAGAGGTCACTCACGCCGACTCCGCGTCTAGGCAATTATTGTTGTCAGTAGGGGACTTAGTAGGTGATGTCCTGCGTATGTTAGATCAGAACAGGTGCCACTGAACACCACCACCGGAGTGACTCGGCAGCAGTGCAGTGTCTCCTCTGGTGGGCTGCTTCTTGATGACCTGAAATTGACTGCTCCCTGTGGATTACCGGTGCCGGGGCTGTGGCAGGGCCAACTGGGTTGTGGCTGTCAGAATGAAAGGCGTGGGTGCACTGCTCTCTGAGATGGGGCAGAGGTTGGGACAGAAAAAAAAAAAAAAAAAAAAAAAAAGTCAACAACAGAGATCCCACCAATATTTTCAAACTACTTAGTAATCCCCCCCCTCCCACCCACCCCCAAATACGGCTTGAAAATCCTCCCAAGTCATCCAGCAGTAAATACTACCCGATTCAGTTCAGATCAGGGGAGGTTACTGAAGTAGAGAAGAGGAATGGACTCCATCTTCCACCCTGTTGTGCCCTAGACACAGTGAATTCTTCTCAGTTTACTGTTCTCAAGGCTATGAGACTTTACCTTTTATCAACATTTACACAGTCCATTAACATGCTGAAGTCCGTGTACTGTTCAGACTATCAATAATTCAAATCAGGATGACTGGAAGAAACCAGCAATCAAATAGGCTGTTTTTGAGATCGAAATAAACTAGTGGCCTGGAAATGGAGAAATAAACAAACTAGTGGCCTGGAAATAGAGAAATAAACAAACTAGTGGCTTGGAAACAGAGAAATAAACAAACTAGTGGCTTGGAAATAGAAAATAAACAAACTAGTGGCTTGGAAATAGAGAAATAAAAAGCTCAGGCTGCAGACTGCCTTAAAAAGATCAAAGGTTAAACATTACACAGCTGAACATGGAGGTGGAGACATGACTCTGCATGCATCAACATGACTGTGTCCAACATTCTAAAGCTCAGTAATTTCCGACGCATTTTTTTCTTCTTCTGAAATACTAAAAACTGTGCCTCACAATATCAACTCCCTGTAGTCCCAAAATGAAGATATTCTCAATGATCATTCGAATCCAGTTCTGTTTCCAAATGAATGAAAGAAGCTTCATTAAAACACACACACACACACACACAAAACACACACGCATGCACACACGCATGCACTCACGCGCACACACACACACACACACACACACACACACACACAACACACACACGCGCACGCGCGTGCGCTCGCACACACACACACACACACACACACACACACACACACACACACACACAAACCTTCAGATGCTCGCTGTTGTTCACAGCCTTCAGCGGCTCTGCGGGGGAGGTGCCTTGTTCAGCGTCTGGTTCATGCCGATGTAGTCCAGCATCACCCAACGCTGCGACTGGGCCTTGGACGGGGTGTTTGCGGTGGTAACAGAAGGCTGGGGAGTTGGGTACAGGTCTGGCTGGAAGTGCTGTTGCTGCTGCTGTTGCTGCTGGTGGTCGGTGCGGTGGGGCAGCAGCATGTGAGGGTGGGGGTGGGGATCCTCATGCATGTGGACGCTGGAAGCGGCGGAGGAGGAGCGCTGCTGGTGCTGGTCAGCCATCTGGGCCTGTCAGGTGTGCAAGGCACATTTCACACCGTCAGTTAAGTCCCAGAAGTGGGGAAAAAAATTAACCTCAGAACAATCACTTATAATCTCCACTGAAGTGAGATGACTGCAGGTGGAAATCTAAATTAAAAAACACTTTTTTAAAGGCTCCATATGAAACAAAGTCGGATCTAGCTGCAAAGCTGTTTGGGTTTCCGCCTGCAGTGGCCTGACTGTGCAACTTATCTAACTTTGATTCATACTGACGGCTATCCTTCATGTTTTGCATTTCTGTTTACATCATCTGATTGCTCCTTCTTCTCCTTGTCCCAAGTGTTGCGTATCTTGCCTGAAGAAGACCTCAGAGACATCGTGTTTTGTCTTGTGATGATTCATTTCTACGTTTTTCGGCGGAGCCTTAAAAATTTTGCTTTGATTTCCACTGAAGTGACTTGGCATCACAATCAACAACTTCATGGTCACCTCATACCAACAGCTCTCTGTGGCTGCTGGTGATGACAGAAACACACAGCATAGCTGTGTTCAGGGAGAGAGAGAGAGAATGATGCTTCTAGCCCAGGCCACCACAAAGGGCCATAGCAAGGCTGCCATCCCATTGAGGCCAACTCTCAAAATGGATGATTAAAGAGAAAAAAAGAAAAACATACACATGTAACTCATTACAGCACATTTTTTTTAAAAACACACCAGAACTTCGTTGAAATATTCAGTAAAATCTTGGATGAAAAGTGTTGATCTCTTTCAGAAATTAAAGAAGATCACATCTGGTGGGTCATCTTGCTGTGGGGGATCAAAATGTACAATTTGGGCAAGTTTCAGTTTCAGTTTTATTGAGGTGCTGTCACTGCGTGTGGACTAGTCCATATACGCTACACCACATCCGCCGAGTTTTGAGACCACACTGCGCATCATTTGAAGCTGGTGTATAAATGAATTAATGACTAAGATGAGAGAATTTAAGAAAAGGGTCTTGTGGCTAGGACTTAACAGATGTCTGACCTAGGCTTTAGTCTGGTCAGCCCATGAGTACCTGTGTAACGTTGGTTGAGCGTTAATAAAACTCTTTTTCCACCCTCCCAGTACTGTCAAACAAGGTGAACCAGGAAGGCAAAACAACTCTTGTAGACGTCCTGTGTAACGTTGGTTGTGCCGTTATAATCATTGTATATGGGTGCAATACCAATGATTGGGCACGGGCTCTGAGGAATACCGGTGATGACAGAACCCACCCCCCAGCATAGCTGTGTTTGGGTGAGTCAGAACGAACAGTTAGGGTAGTACAACTGACAGGGAACAGGGACACTGCTGCTACTCTATATAATGCCAGCTAGCTTTGACAGACCTGCTTACCCTGAAACTGTTAGTGGTTGTACTTTTCAACTGAATGAGTGCTTTTTCTACAAAAACTGCATTTACACAACTCCCAATTTTTTGTAAAAACAGGGTGGATTGGGAGGGGAGTGAGTATGGTAAGGTATGTTGTTTATAGCCCAGCCGACAGCAAGGGCCAGATAGGAGTAGAGGAGATGGGAGGCATTCATTTTTTCCTACTATCTTACAGCAGCAGTGGCTAGAGGGATACCTGCTTATCTTCCAGTCACTACAACAGAACTAGTTTCTCCCAACAAAAAGTGCCGTCATACCTGATTCATCAGCACGCTCTGGCACACATTCATACTCTTTCATCAGCCTTTTCAATGTTTCGGTGTGATCATCAGCATGCTCTGTCACACATTCATGTTCTTTCAGCAGTCTTTTCAATGTTTCGGTGTGATTCATCAGCATGCTCTGTCACACATTCATGTTCTTTCAGCAGTCTTTTCAATGTTTCGGTGTGATTCATCAGCATGCTCTGTCACACATTCGTGTTCTTTCAGCAGTCTTTTCAATGTTTCAGTATGATTCATCAGCATGCTCTGTCACACATTCATGTTCTTTCAGCAGTCTTTTCAATGTTTCAGTATGATTTATCAGCACGCTCTGGCACAAATTCATACCCTTTCAGCAGTCTTTTCAACATTTCAGGGCTGTGCTCCCTGCAATCTTTCCAAACATATCGGCATGTTTCCAACTTCAAGCATGCAAGTTCACTCTTTGGTCAAAGCACACTCTTTAAAGACTTTTAAAACCTCCCTAAAGACACATCCCCCCCCCCCCCCCCCCCCCAGCTGATTAACAATATCCACTTACCTCTGTGCGCAAGTTTGCTTGTTTTGACGTGCTCGTGTGTCTGTCTGCATGTGTGTGTGTGTGTGTGTGTGTGTGTGTGTGTGTGTGTGTGTGTGCGCGCGTGCGCGCACGTGTGTGTATATGTGTGTGTGTGTTTTGTGTGTGTGTGTGTGTGTGTGTGTGTGTGTGTGTGTGTGTGTGTGTGTGTGTGTGTGCATGCACACGCATGTGTGTGCGCATGTGCTTTGAGTTAGGACTAGTATTTTATCATGTTCCTGTAATATGTGCTTTGGGCTCTTGCGAGGTAAAGCGCTCTATAAATTTAACTTTACATTACATTACATTACAAGACAACACAATGGTTACACACCACAAATGCAAACACAGCTCAAGAACTTCATCTCTAGATTTTCCGTTCTGATGCAGTTTTCTTCAGTTTAGTTTATCCTAGTCATCGTATTTTTGTCAAAAGCGTACAAAATGAGGCGAACTCATAAACAGGTCTGCTCTGATGGCAAGTCCAGTATGGTGGGCAAAACTCTGCAGCAGCAACCCTACCAATCCCTCTCCCTCTCCTTCCCTTTTCCCGTTGTCCCCCCCCCCCCCCCCCCCCCCTCCCTTTTATCCTGGGCTGTATTTGGGAACTTCACACACTGATGGTAAGACAGTGCAGCTGAATGTGGGCTTCGGGTCACTGGGCCAGTGCTACCCATGCACACATTCCATGAAGGAGACCTCTGGGAGCTACAGGATGTGGACGTCAACGGCCAAACAAAATTATCTGCGTACTCCAGCTCTTTTCTTGTTTCTTTGTTGATCCGTCTTCCATATCCTCGCAGTGGTGATACTTTCAGAGCAAAGTGACAAAAAAAAAGCATGGCATTTGGGGGAGCACAGACTCTGTCAAGGTTGAACAAACCTTGGATTCGCCCTCTGAATCAATTCATGAGTGAAAATACACTTATTTTTCAACCAAGTGATGTAAAAAGCTGGTTGGGACTGAAGGAGTTACCTGTATTTTTCTTTAATACTCTGTGAGAAATACGAATCAGCGATGTTTATTTCACAAGAAAGTTTAAATGGTAAGTATAATACTTTACAGACGGTCATCAATTCTGAACATAAACTCCACAGTGTTCATGTTCTGTGGAAAACCTGTGATAATCTTATCAATACTCCACAGTGTTCATGTTCGGTGGACAAACTGACAATCTTATCAATAATGTCAACAAAGCCTGGATCTGCAGCATGATCCGGATCCACACCACAGGTTGGCTACAAAACGCAGTGAGTTCAAACTTGCATCACTTTCCTCCATCTTATCATGTTTCATTAAACTCGGTCCTCTAGTTTTTCAGTGAAATAAGATCAGTACCAATCTCACTGAACGATCTTTCATACTTTCGTTTCATCTGGAGCCGCACAACAAAATTTTGTTTGGTTACTCTGGGTTGGGTCTGTGTTGTGTACTCCTGCTGACAGACACGCAGGAAAGCAAACCCCAGCCAATAGGCAATGGCGAAAACAGCCCTCATGACAGAAGTGGAAAAGGGAAGGGAGATAAAAAAGGAAATCATTCCAAAGCAAAGAAACATATTTTGATTTGAAAAACTGACACAACAGACAGACAGACAAACTATAGACAGATGGAAAGAAAAAAAATTTGGTGAACAGATCGAACCAATTCAGAAAGCCATTATTTCTTTTTCGTTTTCCCTTTTGTACCTCCCCCCCCCCCCCCCCCCCATTTTCTTTTTTTAAAATCAAACTTGAAATTCATACCACAGAGGTCTGGGGCTGTGCATACTGATACTGGTCCAGAGGCATAAGATCCGGAGGCCGTTCTGATACCGGTACTGGCATGTGAGCAGCTTGGTGATGTGCCACAGCTGGTGGTGGGAAGAGAAGTAATTTCAAACAAATCATGAGTGTACACAAACACCTCAACCAGCCCTACATAAACATGTAAGACTATACTCATAATGTCAAAGTATATGTAACATTTACCATACACCATGAGCACGCTGTCACACTTTTTCTTTCAGAGGGAAAGGAACAGGGCAGGGAGGGACTGGGGGTTGAGATGGGGTGGGTGGCCCTTGAAAGTAATGTTTTCTTGAAGCCTACAATCACACAACATCTCCATCAGTGAAGCATTACATCCGTGTATGTGTGTATTGTTATTTTTTTCCCTGTCTTTGTTCCTTGGCTACAACTCTGTAGCTCACACCACAGGTAGGACTTTTGAACCTGCAATCACTCTTACTCCCACCACTGAGGTAACCATATTCCGTCTTCAGGGATGATCTCTAAACACAACACGAAGATGCAGGTGTGTTGTTATGGTGTCATCCCTTCCAGCAGCACTGAACGGGAAAAAAAAAAATGTGTGTGTAAGAATTTTTATGCACACGTTGACCCCTGAACTTCGGATGACGTCTCATCCAAAGAACTCGAGTAGAGTCTGCACACAGGATGTTAATCTGGAAAAAAAAAAAAAAAATCCCTTCCAACTATGCAAAAGAACCCCTTAGAATATCAGTCTGATAGCCTGTCCACCACGACAACATGATCCTAGCCTCAATCCATGTTTACAAAAACACATTTGTCATTGTACACAAGAAAAACTAAAAACTTCATGCATGGTAAGGCTTAGTGTCCCTTCACATCCCAGTCTATAGTACTGAGCAGTTATTTTTTAAAAAAAAAGTTTAAATTCAATAGTTACTGACAAATGCTTCTGAGCAACAACCAAAATCTTCTCTGAGAGAGCCTGAGAGGCAATCTGAATTTTAGCCAGAAATGAAGCATGTCAGTTTTTCTTTCCAAACAATGAACTGTTCACGCTGTCATCCGTTCTGACAGCACTGAATAGTGGAATGAAATTAAATGTGTGCGCAAGAATATTTATATATACACTGACCCCTGAACTTCAGATGAAGTCTCATCTCTGGGTCTACAACGGAGTTTGCACATAAACCAGAAGGCACAAAAAATTCCTTCCAGCCTCGCTGCTGAAACTGGGAAAAAGCCCTTTGGAATATTAGTCTGATGCGTTGTTCACAAAGACAACATGACTCCTGACTTCTTTTCATGTTCTCAAGAACACATTTTTAACTGTAAAGAAAAAAAAACATAAGCCATAATGCATGGTAAGGCTTAGTTTTTCCATTCATGCCTCAATGTACAAAAGTATTGGTACAAGCTGTTCCTTCAAAAAAAAAAATGAATACGGCTCAAATTTAAAAGTATCTGGTGACAAATGCTTAAAAGAACCATTTTGAGCATGCAAAATCCTGAGAGAGCTTGAGAGGCAGTCAGAATTTTAACCAGAAACCAAGCATGCAAAATCCTGAGAGAGCTTGAGAGGCAGTCAGAATTTTAACCAGAAACCAAGCATGCAAAATCCTGAGAAAGCTTGAGAGGCAGTCAGAATTTTAACCAGAAACCAAACATATCAGTTTTTCTTTCCATAGAAATGAAATGTGACCTCATCTACTATCAGCAGCATTTGTTCGTCTGACAATTTCACTTTCACATGCAAGCACTCATGTACGCAGAATCCACTAAACTGTGTTGTTTCACCTTCAGTAGTTCACCATTTGTGTCTTCCAAATAATGAAAAATGAAGTGTGTGAAACTGAAGACAATTTGGAGAACAGAAAATGAGATGCACAGCATTGAGATAAAGGAAAGACAAAAAACAGCACCAAAAAAAAAAAAAAAAAAGTGATTTTTTTCTTCAACAACAATTCTGCACAGCAATTTGTGAAACTGTCTCTTTTGTTTCTAATAAGTACAGACTGACTGACTTCTATTCATACACACACACATGTGCACGCATGCACACACACACACACACACACACACACACATGCATACACACACACACACACACACACACACACACACACATGCATACACACACACACACACACACACACACACACACACTCACACACACTAACTCACTCTCACACACACACATACACACACACACACTCACACATGCACACACACACACACACACACACATTCAGTGTATACATGTGTTATGCATACCTGGTGCACTGTAGCCTCTGTTGCCAAGAACTTGAACCACATAGTTATTGTGATTGTCTGGAAAAAGAATTTTGTTTAAAGCTCTTGTCAAAATCAAGTGACTGTGAACACACACACACACACACACACACACACACACACACACACACAACACACCACCGAATCCAGTACCTAACTTCCTAAAAGATCTCTCAGCAGTTTCAGGCATCCCATGGCATTTCAAGGAGACCTGTTAGTTGCATATATATGTATAAAATACTCAAGATTCATAACTTTCATAGATCTCTCACCTTCAACTATCCAAAGACAAATCTTTGTCCAAAGCAAACTATCAACTTCCATATAGGTCATGCTGCTACAAGAAATGAAGTTTTCTTTCATCTCACGTGATAACATCCAGCAGAAAAACAAACAAACAAACAAAAAAAGCTAAAGTGACTGTTAGCTGGATGTAAAGAACTTGGCTGTTGAGAGATTGACACAAGCAATTCTTTTATACCGATTCAGACGAAAGCAGGAAAAAGCAGGGTCATTACAGTCTGTGAATGGACAGGTCAGCAGCTGAATAAGGGACAAGTTGTTCTACACGTTACCAAACAGTATCACAGTGTAACAGAAATGGTCCCTCATGAACTTTCTGGTGGTTGCTGAGGAAGAGAGCGGTCATTACACAGGGGTCATGAACAGAGGGTCAACAGGGTCATGAACAGAGGTCATGAACAAAGGGTCAACAGGGGTCATGAACAGTGGGTCAACAGGGGTCATGAACAGAGGGTCCATGACGCATTACACAGAGGCAGAGGTAGAAGGGGAAGTCTGCAGTGAGGTAAGCAAAGACTGGCAAGTCTAGTAACTGACCCAGGCCCCAATTCCCATCCTACTGTGGCTTAAGTCTAGATGAGAGGGAGAGAGGGGAGTTGAGAGAAAGGGGAAGTGTGCATGCGTGCGGGTGCGTGCATGCGTGTGTGTGTGTGTGTGTGTGTGTGTGTGTGTGTGTGTGTGTGTGTGTGTGTGTGTGTGTGTGTGTGTGTGATGACAGAGAGGGAGCCAGCACTAAGTGTGGATGGAACAGGGTACAAACCCAGACACTGTCAGCGCACTGTACGAAGTGGGTGCACACAAGCTTCATCAGTTAAAGATCCTGACATACAGAGACTGAAGGTCTGTATGCTGCGCCACTTGGCTCTCAGGACAGGTTGGAAGAACAGGCTCTGCCTAACATCTCAATCCTTGATCGAATAAGAGTTTTTGAGTTCTGAGTTCCATCCACTGATGTGCTGCAGCTGTCTTCTGAAGGGGTGGTGCCAGCATTTTTTAAAATGCATCCAACATTGTGACGCACAGCTAAAGCAACTCAAATGCCTGCCTCATTCTTGGTCTGTTATGCACTACAGTCTGCTTCACTGTTCACATGGCGAACAACCTTGATTATACAGTGCATCTTGCAGACTTTATGGCGTCCCGTTTGTTTCTGGGGAATCGAGAAATGCACAGAAATGTGTTCAAAGCAGCTCTTATATACGTACACAAACACACGAATGAACATTACCCAAAATAATTTCAGGAGCTATCTCACCAATTGAAGAAAACGATTTTGCCAAGACCAAAAGCACAACAACAATAAAAACTATAAAAAAAAAAAAAAGACGTATGTTTTGATGATCTAACTTTCACCTCCATACAAAGTCACTATACAAACAGCACTTACACTGTTAAAGTTAATGAGGAAAACATACAAAGAGGTACAAGTGTATGTGAATATCAGTGTGTGTGTGTGTGTGTGTGTGTGTGTGTGTGTGTGTGTGTTTGTGTGTGTGTTCGTTCGTACTTCTGTTTAACGTCTGTTCACTTTGAGTGATATTAGACACGAATGAAAGAAGCGAGTGACTGACTGACTGAATGATTAAATAAATAAGCCTGTGTGTTGTGTAAGCATGAATGTAGGCCTTTGTATGTGAGTGTGTACGTGTAAGTATCTGTATATGTGTCTAAACGGAACAACAAACATATTAATAATCAAATACAACGATTAGTGGAGAAAAAAAAAAACCATAAAAGTGAGAAAACAAAAATCCTTCACTATCTTAAACAAAAATGAGTTAGCTTAAAACTATCTAAATAAAAACCCTAATCGGACTATGTATTAAGTGTTCAGCAATTTCAGCAGAGAATGATTTGAAAGTAGATCTTGCAAGTTTTTTTTTCAGAAAAAGTATTGGATCGCAATGATGTTGGTAAGAAAAAGTAGCCATCTTGTGACAATTAAACAAAATGTGGTTCAGTCTGATCTCTTTACCACAAATACAGTTAGTATTCTTACTAAACTTTGTTTTCAAAGCATCTAGCTTTAATCGAATTACAAGGGAAGATATTTATTTGTCTGGAATAATAAAGTGGAAGATCAGGCATTTTTCTTAATACAGGGTCTATTGGAAAAGCTTCCCATTGGTTGGATGAAATCTCGTGTGTGTGTGTGTGTGTGTGTGTGTGTGTGTGTGTGTGTGTGTATGTAAGTCCGCATCTGTGTGTGTGTGTGTGTCTAGCTATGAGTGTATTTTTGTTGTGTGCATATGTGCAAACACCTTTTTGTGAAAGCATGCTTGTGTGTGCGGGCATGGTGTCAGAGTGCATGTGTACTCTTAGTTGACTGCATCAGTACACGCACATTCAATATTCATTATTGCATTGGAAGGTGGGGGGCCTGGCACTATCACCACTAGTACAAATGAATGCATTAAATGAGAACGCAGTAACATGTATCTTCTACTGTAGCATTATATGTGATAACATGAGTCTATACTGCCGACACCCACAAAAACGTGTTTCGCCCTCATCTCTATCTCCTATCCGCCCAGATTTCCTCCTCTCCTGTCCACTTCCCCTCCTCACACACACACACACACACACACACACACACACACACTCTCTCTCTCTCTCTGCACACAATACACTATAGTTTTAAACATGCATGCACACACACACACATACACGTGCCCATTATGTGCACATGTCTCTCTCATACTTTCACAGATCTACTCGAACACACACTTTGTAAATGTTGAATGCACACAAACATATAATGTAGATACACATATGTACATGCATACACACATACACACACACACACACACACACACACACACACACCTTGGTTCAGCTGATAGACGTTCATCCGGTCAGCACCGTGCTGGGAATGGGACATGGGGATGGTCATCTGGCGACCGTCTACCAACACGTTGATGGGCATGAAGGGGTGCATGTGGCCGTCGCTGTATGGAGGCATCCTGTATTTAACATCAACAACACCCAGGAGTGAGGGAAGACCTTGGTCAACCACGGGACTCTTGTCCATAAACAAATAAATGTTGAGAGAATAACTATTCCCTGGTTTAATGTAATTATGAATAGTGGTTAAAGACACTAAAACTGCCCAGAAGCAATGTGCAAGAGAAGATACCTCAGTCTTCAAAAGATTCTGCACGGTTATCGTAATCTCAAAATAAATCCACAGCAAGAGGACTTTCTTTGAAATCACTTTCTTAAAAATAAATAAGCCTTCAAACTTGCACATTTTTTTTTAACATCTTTTTACTGGGAATGGAATTCATAGCTATATATTTGTTGTTAAAAAACAAATTCAAAATTGAATTAAAAATGAAATAAACATTGGAAAGAATTCAGTCTCCAGGCTTATTTCAGTAAAGATGTCAGTCCAACATAGTTTATGCTAAAAATACAGAGCACCCCATACAAGAAAGGCAAACATTGTTGATGCTCAGATGCAGTACACCCTCAGTATACCATTAATGGGAAGGGTCTGCAAACACAAGGTTATCACGTTCTGCCACCCTTACATCATGGTAGTGGTAGTAGTAGTGGTACAGGTAACAGCAGTGGAGACTGGCTTCCATCCTAGACTTGGGCCAATAAAAAACGTCACCTCATTAATCAACTCTTCTTCCTAAAAAAACTGGTTCACTCAAAAATGAGTACATCACCAGCGCGCATGTTGAAAAAAAAGAAAATGCGACTCAGCCTGTTGGCCCCTGGAGCAAAATTTGGCAACAAGGGGTTGCACATGACATTTAAAAGGTTAAAAACAATGGCCAGGTTAAGGCCTAGGTAACCATAAAATATATGGGGAAGTTCAAATAGAAAATCTGTCAATATGCAGATCTCAAGATTGTCTTATCAATTTGATTTTTAAAAAGAGACTGCATTTGTGGCAGTGTTGATGGCACCCGGCAGCGAGTTCCACAGCCATACAGAACTAGGATAAAACGAATGTAAATGGCTGTCAATACTTGATGCAGGTATGGCATAAGATTGACCGCCACTCCTGGTGCTACTTTTATTAAATACTAGTTGTTCCACTGGGATATCAATTAGTTTTGCTCTGCCTTTGAAGAAGGTATTAACTAATTAAGTTTAATAAAGGCTTCTTCTCTCTTCTAGGGGTTTCCATTCTAATTTCCTCATGTTCTTCCTAGTATTCCCTTTCTGATATGGTTCCCTGTTGCGAACTGTGCTGCTCTCTTCTGAATCTTTGAGGTTATCAATGTCCTTTAGATTGTAAGGATCCCAGACTGAGCAACCATAATCCAGTACTGGTCTAACCAGTGTTTTATAGCAGTCATCCTTAACCTTTTGGGGGCAGTCGCTGATATTCCCTGTATAACAAAGCTAAGATGCTGTTTTGCTTTCTTACATACTAAATTGTGTTTTTCCATTTGAGACGACAATCTATGATCACGCCTCAATATTTTGCAGCATTGGTTTCTTTACTGACTTGAAATGAAACTGGGGTCTGCACACATTAACAACATCAACCATTCATTGTCCAAATCATTAAAAAGTTCGACTTTTCTTGCAAAATGTTCTGAAGATTCTTGAAACTGTTAACATCTTGCGCTAGTTTTACATCTTCATTAAGTCTGTTCCAATAAGTTGCACCTCTCTGCAAGAAAAACGACATTTTCTATCATGAAGTTGACAGTGTTATATAATTTCACCCTTTGAGATATGGAAGTATGAAGCAAGAAAAAAAATGCAACCCTCTGAATGTCTTGTAGGTCGGATTACAAAGTATCAAATCCTCCTTCCCTTCAATGGTTTGTCAGTAAAGGCTTGCTTCAATGGTTTGTCAGTAAAGGCTTGAAGTGTTTTCCCTACACTCAAGAGTAGTTCGTTTATATACTCAGCATCTCTGCACTCACACATACACACTCTACCTTACCTGGTCAGTCCAGACTCTGGCTTGGGGGCTTCGTCAGGATTCTTTCCCAAGCCCTTCACTGGCATGAGCTACCAAGTAAGGTCTAGTCTAGTCACTGTCTTCTAGGCCAGTCTGCGACACACTCTGTCCAGGCCGTTCGCCCGCGTCAGAGGGTCAGCAGCTGATGCACTGTCTTTCTGTCAGTGTATACCTCCGGGTCCAGCAGTGGTACTGTCAGAACCGTCCTAGCCGTTGTAACCGTCTACGGTTATACTGTCGCAGTGCTAGGACAAAACTGTCTCCTGTTAACTGGAGGCCCTAACACTGGTCTGTCACTGGTGTTGCTGTCTCTGTAGTACGACACTGTAGTACACTCAAGGCCGATGTTGAGCTCCCTAGCCAACTATAAGTTAGCCTGTCCGCTCTCTTCAAGCTCCCGTGTCGTACTGCCGGAGTTTGTCTGCTTGTTTACCTGAGAGTCAGTAAACACTTCTCACGCGAGGTGCACTTCCGCTGAGCTCGCCAATGAGTGCAGAAAAACGTGCGTCACTACAGGCTCAAGTATCTTCATCGTTCAGGGCATGCAAAAGTGTTGCTTTTCTTTTCATTGTAATCAATTCAGCAAGCCTCTTATTTAATTTTCTGTCTGCGTCTTGGCTACGCCCCCACCCCCACCCACCACCTCTAACTCTCTCTGATTGTTGAACCAATTGCGAAGTAATTCCTGTTCGGGTCGTAAACATTTCATTCTGTTTACGAATGTCTTTGTGTCCGAGGCCCAAGTTCGAAATTCTTGCCAAAACACATCCCACCATAAACTGGTCATCGGTAAAACTCCATCTTTGAATTAAACCTAAATGCAGTCGATGTTCTGCTTACTTTATGTTTCATTTACATTTCGCTTGACGCGTCAAATTATCAAAAAAATGCTCTCACACATAAATTTTGCAAATGGTCTTTGACTCGTGCAGACATCCGTGTGGTGGAGGAGTGGTCGAGATCTGCTCAAAAGCATTTGAATTAACAGTTATAAGTGACGAGTGTCTCTGATGGCATAAGGTATTAAACGGCTATAAACCTTATTTCTATCAATTTTTAAGCATCTGAAACCCAAGAAAGACAGCAAAAATGTCTTACATCTGTGTCGCCATGATCGACTCGTTGGACGCCATTTTGAGACTTCAGAGACGATCGATGTTCTGCTAGGGGTTTGTACCAGTTCGAGAACTCATACCGATTTGGGAACTAAAAGGCGGGGTTTTTTCCCCCAAAGGGAGGTAATCATGTCATGTCCTCCTTCTTCTGTTATGTGGCCATAATCAACACTGATTATTTTGCCACAGAAATTGACCAAAGTTAAAAATATTTGAAAGGGATGAAATGGGAGTGTTTTTCGACGCTTGTCAGTGTGTTGGTTTGGTCAATTGTGCCTTTGGCGTGAAGAAGTTAGCTCGGCTATCGCCGCCTCTTTTGGGAAGTTTTTAGGCGATTAATAAGAACACCCACATGGACCCATCGGAACCCAATTAACACTCAAACGTAACCTAAACTCAAGTATGATAAAGCTGCAGAACTGATGCAAAAACCGATTTTTAGCAGTACCTCCAATCAGTCCCCTTTCCCCTCTTCTTTTTCACTTTTCGATGAGTTCTTTACGAGTTCTGAGATGAAGAGAAGTGCTCATTCACCAAGTTGTAACATGTGGTGATGGTGGGCGGGGGAGGAGGGGAGGTGGATTTTGCCGGCAACGGCACAGCTGTCTATGGCCATAAGCTTGTTATCTCTTTTGTGGCTAAAGAGGGTAATTCTGAAATATTTTGCTCTATGAAGTGTCTGTGTTTCCGGTACACTGGCACTGACTCGAGCGAGTCTCTTCAACCAGTGGCCGGACATATCATCTGCCGCAGCTCAATGCGGCACAAGTGAAATAAAATGAAAATGAAATAAAATGTTACTGTCTGCTGACGCTGCCAAGTGAAACTGTTCCCAGAGCAA